>QRDG01002155.1:163652-217092 GCA_012064385.1 Puccinellia tenuiflora | reverse complement strand
AATCAATATAACAATGTTGCATGGATGGAAATCATATGGCTATCCTATTTGGGTTTCATAGCATAGCATATATATATAATATATAACCCTACACACATGCACTTCTACAAAATATACACTAGTAATGCTTAGCAAGGCTATCTTTTATAACACATCCTACCTCTGGGGTAGTGGTAGGACCCTGCCGTGTGAATGACATCTTCGACGATGATCGTTGATAACTGCAGCCGGATGCGATGGAACTCTTGTCTATAATCAGCATCGGTGAGATCATCCGTCTTCTTTACCCATTCCTGGAGACTAGATGGAAGCTTCGTTAGCTCTGCATCCCGGACAAGCGCTTTAAGGTGATGGAGGGCGTAGAAGGCATCCATATTGCTGCCAGGCAGCTGCTTGACGCAATTGAATCCGGTCCCATGCTTGAACTTGTGTGTGTTGTCCTTCGTGACAGATTGTGAGTTCTTTTCGAAGTGGCCTCCCTTTCGGGCATAGCCCTCGAGAGCCTCATCGAGAACACTCTTTATTCTGGTGTAATCTCTCTTCATGTTCTGATTCCCCACGTCGAGATAACAGGCAATGGACCACCTCGGGGATAGGACGATGAGTGCGCAGTACTTGTCCCTGCTCAACACAATTGAAATGGAATGTTGGACAAAAGATCAGCAATGGAAGAAATCCATAAGAAGGCATAAGATACGACGGTGGCAAGCGGATGTGTACTTACTCGAAAAAGAAAGGCACAAGGAGGTTGTTCTTCTTCTTGTTGGTGATCATGAGCCTCTGGAGGTACTCCGTGGCCATGGCCCGTGTCCTTGATCCTTCCACCAGCTGGCTATCATGCATATAGTAAGGATCCACCATCACGACGTACGGAGTATTATCTCTCCTGATCTTCATCGCCACACTGAGCGCATATAGGCGGACTAGGATATAGTCCAGCCGTCTAGAGTGAAACAGGTTGAAGATGTCCTCGTAGGCTACGAAGAATACATCCGCAGGGTCTTCCTGGACGAAGTCCACCAACTCCTTTGGCACCTTGACCGAGAACACCGGGTAACTCGGATTCTGGTCTTTAAGAAGGAGGCCCTCTAGCGTGTAGATAGATTGTTGCAAAGAGAGCATGGGTCCTTCTGCAAGGTGGAGCAAGTCCTCAGATAGTATAGGCTTACCAGCTTCATGAACTCGGGGCAAGCCATCCCCACGGCGTGGTATCGTGTCTTCAAGACCCCGCATAATCTTAGCAGCTGGCTGGCTCGCAGAGGCTTTTGCTCCTTTTGATCTCTTCCTGTGCTTCTTCGTCTTGTTCTTCTCTGGGGATGGTTGGGGTGCAGTGAACCCCGCTTGAACCGTCTGGTGCAGTGTGTTAGGGCTAAAAATATTACCCGGTGCCACTTGAGCTTGATGATCACCGGCCTCCGGAGGTGTGTCTTGAGATAAACCATCGAAGACCAGGCGCTGTGTGCATGTAGTGGGACGGGAAGGTTGACCGTGTTGATCACGGAAGGGTTCTTCATCCACAGGAGGCATGTACAAATCCTCCTTGTAGGCGCCGGTGTTGAGGAAGTCATCGACATTGACATTATCTTCGGCATCGTCGAGGTTGGCACCAGCAGGTTCAGGGGCAACGGCTTTGTCCTTGAAAGAGCATGGTTGCCCCCATGTGTTGTTTTGGTAATTAATGACAATCTCTATGGACTAATGTATGCTTTGAGTTATATTTGTAGTGTTGGTCCATAAGGAATGCTTTGACTCCATATGTTGGAGTCAAGGCTAAAAGAAGAAGACTATATGTTGATCAAGGCTAAGTGCAAGTTGATCAACGTACAAGATTGGGGCATGTGAAGAAGAAGATCATTTGTTGATCAAGATATTATGTTGCCCATGGTGGATGGCGTCACGTGGTGATCATCTTTGTTGATCAAGATCCTATGTTGTCCATGGTGGATGGCGTCACGTGGGATCATCATCAAGATAAAGGTCAAGTGAAGATATGTCGAAGAGTGCCTCTCCCATCTTGGTGTATGGGGGAGCAATATGCGAGTCTTCACCAAGCGGAGCAAAATCAAGAAAGGTGATCCACTTGAGAGTAGATCAAGATCGTCATCATCTAGCTCAAGTGGAATGCGCAAGGCAAAGGTATGATCTTGATAGGGTTTCTATTTTACCGGTCTCGCGGTGTAGTTGGGAGACCGGGTTTTAGGATAGGTAACCGTACTATCAAGAGGGGCTCTCAAGTGAGCTTTAGCGTATCGTCGTAGAGAGCTCAAACATTTGCATCCTTGGCATCATCCTTTCTTGGTTCTTATTTGACTCTTATCGTAGTGAGGTCTCGGTGCTTGTCGTGATAGTCATGACAAGCTTAAGTCCTTCGAAAACGATATTTGGTTGCATCTTCTATTGCATTTTCGGTGGTGGAGATTTTGCCGATTCACTAGTGAGGAAAGGTTCACACCTTCCTACCCATACCAAAATCTCCATTGCCTATTCTTAGTTGGATTTTATCTATATGTGGTTTTAGAGCTTGTCATGATCTTCAAGACAAGCTCAAGTTCATCAAAAACGGATTCCGTATGAAAAACTTATTGCGTTTTTGATTTTGGAGGTTTAACGGTTTGTATTTTATAGAGAGGTTTTACTTTTCCCCTTTTGGTTTTACCTTCCCATATTGTTCTATGATGTTTATCCTCATAATCTTGTAGTGCTCGTTGTGGTGATTCCAACGAGCCCAAGATCATCGAAAACGGAGATCGGATGCAAAAGTTATCGCGTTTCTCGTGCGTGCTGTTTTACATTCTGTATGGCATTCGGATTTCATCCGGAATTTTCCGAGTGAAATCCGAACGTCCGGAATTTTCCGGATCTATTCCGGACGGATTCCGAGGTGAACCAGTTTTGCTCTCTGTTAGTGTTTCGGAATATTCCGGACCATTCCGAACCAAATCCGGACGACCACGAAAACTGCATAACGGTCAGATCTTGTTGACCTATAAAAAGGGGGCTTCTTCCCCAAAGGTTCCCTAACCATTAGAGCTCTTTTTCTCTCTCTCCTCCATTGTTGCTAGAGCTCAAATCACATAGATCTCCCAATCCCTCCACCCAAACTTGTTGATCTTTGGAGGATTGAAGGAGAAGATCTAGATCTACATTTCCACCAATCCATTCCTCCTCTAAGTGAGGGGAACCTAGTAGATCTTGATCTTGGAGTTTCTTGGTGTTTCTCCTTTGTTCTTTCTCTCAAATCCCTCCCAAGCATTAGTTGCTTTGGTTGGATTCGGGTTGGAAGAACTTGACCACTTAGTGTGTTCTTGCCATTGCATTAGTTGCATCGGTTTGAGTTCTCCACGGTGATTCGTGGAAAGTGAAGTTGAGAAGCTTGTTACTCTTGGGTGCTTTGGTGCCCTAGAGCTTGTTCCTCTAGGGCACGTTGGTACCCTAGACGGTTTGTTTTCTCGGAGTCTTGGTGGCTTACGGGATTTGTTGGGAGCCTCCAATTAGGTTGTGGAGGGAGGCCCAACCTTGTTTGCTTCGGAGCTTTGGTAGCTACGAAGACATTGCCGGGAGCCACCAATTGAGTTGTGGTGTGTGTCTCGGCCTTGGGCATCGAGTCTTGGTGGCTCGATGCATTTGGTGAAGACCCTCCAACTTGTGGAGTGAGCTTCATCCTTGTAAAGGTTCTAGTTGTCAACCTTAACGGCAATATAGTGACAAGTGCCTCGCCACATTGGTGGTAAGACACAACGGAGATACGGTGTGCCATATCAAGGCTACTCGGTGTTTCACATTGGTGAACACCGCGCCGCTTCAACGGAGACTAGCTTCCATTGGGAAGTGAACTTCGGGACAATCATCGTCTCCAAGTGCCTCGGTATTTCTATCCCGAGCTTCTTACTTATGCTATTTACTTTGTGATAGACATCGAGCTTAAAGTCATATATCTTGCTATCACCTAGTTGATCATATTGCTTAGCATAAGTTGTTGGTGCACATAGGTGAACCTAGCTAGTTTAGGTTTTGGCTTGATAAATTAAAACGTTAGTTTTATTCCGCATTTATTCAAGCCTTAACCGTAATAATTTTAAATCGCCTATTCACCCCCCCCCCTCTAGGCGACATCCGTGTCCTTTCAATTGGTATCAGAGCGGGTTCTCTCTTTATAGGGCTTCACGGCCTAGAGAGTAAAGATGTCGTCTAGTGGTTTAGTGCACAATGCTTCTTTAATATTCGATGGCACTAATTATAATGATTGGAGAAATCGCATGCTAGATTATTTTCGGGACATTGATCCATATATAGAGCAAATTTTAGATATGGGTTTTTCTCCTCTAGAGGATGAGGAAAATTCTTATCTAGATGATGGAGCTTCTAAAGTAATTTTCAAGTCTTTGAGTAATGGAGTTGCTTTGTCGATCTCTCCTTATCGGAATGGCCATGAGCTATGGACCAAGCTTAAAGACAATTATGGTGTGTCCATGGATAGTGAGAATGATTGTTCTCACTCCACCTCCGGGCGTAATGAGTTCTCAACTTCTTCTACCTCACCTACATGTGGCAAGCCACAAACTAATGCAATGGTGAGTAGGGATAAATTTTGCAATAATGATAGTGAGCTTCTTTTAGATAATATTTCATCTCTATCTTATTGCAATGATTTATCTTTGGACTTAAACACATCTAGCACTATAAATGTTTCACATGCTTGTGTTGATAGTCCTTCCATATCTTCAAAAAATTACTTATATAAATCTAATGATGATGAAGAAAATAATGATGAAGATAAGGATAATAGTTTTGACCTCCTTATGAATAAGAGTGGAATGGTTGAACGTGCTCTTCAAAATGATAAAAATGCTCATGATAGTTTCATAGAATTCATAACTACCTTTGTTGGGTACAAGCAAGAATTAGATGATTTGGAAGCACGTGAAGATGAAAGTCTTCGCCGCGAACGTGGTTATGCGAACACGATTGCGGATCTTAAGGAAGCTCTCGAAGAAGAACAAACCACCAAGAAATCTCTTGAGGAGACATTTACTCTAGAGTTATCTAAAGTAAATAAAACCCATGATAGAGCTCTCAAAGTGGCTAATGGTTTTAAAATAAAAAATGATGAGCTTGTTGTTGAAATTATTAGGCTCCTTGAGGCTAATAAGAAATTTGAAAAGGATGTCAAGTCCTTGGAAGATTCTCTTGCACATCTCACTAATTCCCATGATCAACTCCAAGCTCAATTACTAAAAGAGCTTCCTACTTGTTCTCCCATTGCTATTAATGTTGATGCTTGTGCTACTAACTCTATTTCTTGTGAAGCATCCACTTTAAAGGAGAATGTTGAGCTAAGGGCTCAACTTAAATTGCTAACTAGCAATTATGAGATATTGGAAGAAAGCCATGAGAAGCTCTCGAGCTCTCATGAAGATCTTCTCGTATCTCATGATAAGCTAAAGTTAGCTCATGAGGCTATTGCTACCAAGGTAATATCTAGTGACCCTCATGTGGACAATAGCACAACTTCTACTAAAAATGCTACAAAGCCATGTGCTAGTCCTTGTAATTCTTCATCTCACACTAGTGCTAAATCATATGTTGAATTACATTTTGTGCCTAGTTGCTCTAACAATGAAGCTTCAACTTCCACTGGTACTTGTGTAGCTACTAACCTTGTAGGGAAGACTAAAGAGCACAAGGCACAAGCCACTTCTTTGAAGAAAGATGTGGAGAAGCGTCATAAAGGGAAGGCCACATTTGACAACATGTTGAGTGTGCAAAAATCTCCCAATGACAAGAGTGGACTTGGATTCAACTCCAATATCAAGAACAAGTCCAAGAGTAGCAATAAGAAGGGCCAAGAACAAGTAAATCACTCGGCCAATATTGTTTGCTTCAAGTGCAAAGTTGAAGGGCACCATGTTAGGGATTGCCCAATGAAGAAGAAGCCTCTTAGTGAGAAGCAACTTGGGAAGCGGCCTATTGTTCAATCTCATGCTCAACCTCGGGTTGAACAAGGGCCACCTCCTAAGAAGACTCAAGTCATTGCTCCTCAAGTTGAGGAGCCTATTAAGAAGAAAGAAAAGAGTCGATGTTGCTACTTATGCCGTGAGAAGGGCCACTTGGCTTCTTCATGCACAAACGGTACTCTATCCAACCCCATAATTATTGATGATGTTTATTCTCTTAGGAAGGATAGGGTTGGCAATGTGTTTGCCAAATATGTGGGGACTCAAAGTGGTGTCAAGAAAAGAACCATTTGGGTTGCCAAGCCTATTGTGACTAACCTCTTAGGACCCAACTTGGTTGGGGACCAACAAGCTCAAACTTGATCAATAGGTTGTGATGGAGGACATTGGAGACTTGGCTATCCTTGAAGAATTAAGGGATCTTCTTGACTATTATTTCCACAAGACAAGTCATTTGGATTATATTATCATATCTCATATCCAATGCTCCTTCTTGCGGTAACTTATATTTAAATTATATATACATTGAAAGTTGCTTGCTCCCTAGCATGTGTTAGTTTTGTTCCTAGCATGTGCTTGTATATGTTGTGCTTATTACTTACCTTGAGCAATCAAGTTTGTGTATGTTAATGTGCGCCCCATATATGTGTAAACTTTGTGTTGAGTTCTTATTGGATCTTGTGTTGATTTCAATGGGCTCGTTTGAGAGATTAATGGATTATCCCATTTTGGGGGACTGATATGCTTTGTGCACTTCACTAACCTAAAAATGTGTGTATATGAGTAACACCACCTAGTATTGATATATCAAGATTATCTAGTAACTATGTGGTGTGTCATGCTCATGAGAAATTCAAATTCTATAACATCCATTAATTATCTCTGGTTGATTTTAGTTGCCTCTTGCTTAGATAAAAATAATTATCACATTATGGGGGAGTAATAAGCTATATGCATATTACAATCCCATAAAATGTGAACATTTGAGGTTTTGCCACTTAGATTTGATATTGTCAATTATCTTATTTCTATGTGGCATATTAGCTCGAACAAGTTCCAATTTGCTTTCTAGCTATCTTTTGGGTCTTGTTCGTGTGTGTTTGCTTGGTGTGGTTTTTCTCTACGGTTTTGCTAATTCTAAGTCGACTGAGAATTAACTAAATCTCAGTCGCCTCCTTAACCGTTAGATTTTGTGTCGTGATTCGTACTGATTTGTGAGTTGCACATGGTTTGCAATCGTGTGCAACTGACTGAGAATTAGTTAAATCTCAGTCGCCTCATTGACCGTTTGATTTGTGTCGTGATTTGTGCTGGTCTATGAGTTGCACATGATTTGCAACTGTGTGCAAGTGACTGAGATTTAGTTAAATCTAAGTCGACTGAGAATTAGACACTTCCTTTTCTCTAATATGCATCTCCATACATTAGTTGAGAAACCATTTGTTCTATATTATTCTAACCATGGCCTTGCCGGTTGGTTTGAATAGTTGGAACTACCAACAAACCTTATTCAAATATGGTGTTTTAGTGCTTATCGTTTGCCATATGTTTTATCTTGTGAGGATATTCTTGGATACCTCTATCACCGGGAAAATAATTGCAAATGGTCATTGTCCTTGGACAATCCATATTTGTGTTTTTGGTAGAATATTTTTGATTATCCTTACATTGGCATTGACTTTTATTTGCCCAATCTCTTGCCAAAATATTTATTTTGACTCCCATTGGCTTCCTTGCCTCTTGCATGGATCCTAATTTTCAATTGGTAGTGTTTAGTATTGTAAATAAAATATGAAGAGTAATGATCCCTTGTGAGTGCATTTTGTATTCAAATGCAAATATCAAAATAATGCATGAATCTTGGGGGAGCATTCCTTTTTATTTAGAACACTATCCTATCTATCAATATTTGATCCTTTCAATTGGCATTTGATTTCTATCGTATGTGTTTATGGAAGACAAATCCTTTTCTCTTGATGCTTTGTGCCATCATGAAAGTGTAGAGGGTGTTTGGTTTATTTGGTGTAACCTTGCTCTCTCTTGGGAGTCTTGCTTTCTCATTTCTTGCTTTATGTTTATCCTATAAAATGAGAAAATCCTTTGAACATGTCTCTTTCTTTTATCTTATATGCTCATTGACCTTGCCTAGGTACTTTCAATTGGTATTAATTGGAATTTAATATCTCCTCCATAGATATTTGTTTCAATTGATATTTATTGTGAGAATTTTTGATACCTTATTACTTTAGTTGACTTTACTTGATTCCGGTAAAGTATTATCCTCTTCTTGGTATCCTGTCTCCTAGTTGGTATCTTATTTTTCAATTGGTGTCTTATCTCTCATGTGTTGTTTGATTTGATTCCTATTGATATCACACTTCATGTGTTGATGTGTTTTGGAATCAATCATATGTTGATTTGATTTTTCCCCAATCATGTGTTGATTTGGATTTTGATATAATTTGGACAACCTTTTTGTGTCACACTTTGGTGTGCTCGCTTCTTGGCTTACTTGGTGTTTTGTCCAAATTGTATCTCATTTGGTTCTTGTAAGACCATGCATGCCTATTTACTAGTATATTTATTTTATGGCATGCTAGTCTTTCTTGATCCAATATATAGGGGATACTCCACCAAATCCTAAATCGGCTAAGATGTGCATGAAATTCAACTTCATATCTATATGCACATATTTATGTGGAGTGTTTCCTATATATTGTAGTGTATCTAACTACTATGGAACCCAATGAGTTTGGGAACCATATTGTACTTGAATTATGTTTTAGGTACAATTGAAAAGCGATTGGGTGCTTGCCTCATTCATAAGGAAGGTGGTATCACCATGTGATTTTAGGAGTCAAGCTATGATGACTAACAAAAGATCATCTTCGTCATCACCAATGCATATCGGTAACAAGTATCTATTCTATGCATATTTTCTTGTATTCAACCTTGTGTAGGTTGCCCCTTGGCATGAAAACTTTAAATGTACAATTGTTGTGACTTTGGCTCTTTCCTTCACTTGGTATATCTTTGTGATATTTGTGATGGAAGTGCAAAAATCTTTTTCTTCAATTGGTATTATTTCTTTGTGATACTTGTTGCCTATCTCAAAGCATCTTCACTATCTCTTGTTCCCTTAGTGATATGTGTGATGTCTTTGATATTTTTGAAATTCATTTATATACAATGAGATAAATTTGAGCTATGTGCTATTCTTTTAAGCAATAATATCTTTTGTATATTCATGACTTCCCTTTTGGATACCATGGTTTCCACTTTATCAACCATCTCATATGTGCAAGTTTCTTTGTGGATGTATATCATCAATGATTTGTCTACTTAGAAACCTATACATATGAGAGAGGTCACCTTTTAGTTGGTATCCTAATTCTTTTGAGCTACCTTGCTTTTATCTATAATTCTTTGGTGGCTCCAATTTTGTCTCATGAGTGCTTGTCTCATTTTTTATCGGTATCTTTGCACACTCATGTATTTGTGAGGATCTTTGTCTTCATGCTTACCTTGGTGAGCATGTTGATTTTTATCGGCTAAATGCTCTCACTATCTTTTGGCATTTTCAATTGGTTTTAGTTTCCAATTGGTACCCCTAAGCTTGTGAACATATTCCTTTAAAAGATCTTCCTTTTATCTCGGTTGGGCCAATCCTATGTTGAATTTTAAAAAAAATTGGTATCCTTGAGTTTGTGAACATATTCTTTCTGAAAAATCTTCTTTGAAAGTTGTGTGTGTCAATACTTGATATATAACTTATCTCCATTCGGTTAAGACTATGTGTCTTACCAAATTAATTGTCGTGTCACACACACATACTCTTGGTTGGACTATTCTTGATAGTTTCTTTTAATTTATATCTCCTTATGGCTCAACCACATCCTTGGTGCAAGTGCTTCGTTTTGCTTTAATTTTTACATCCTTGCACTTGGTGAGTGTTCAAGATGAGTTTGGGGGAGTGAGGATTCCATATTTGTGTACTCCTCAATAGTGCATAAACATTGGGGAGCTTCTCTATTTTTATTTAGAACTCTCGGTTAGGATCTTCTTGATTGCTTTTCTCCCTTGTGGAGACGTTTAGAATGATTTCATCCTTTTGCGATCTTTGGATCCTCAATATAGTTTGATTTCCTCTATTATCCGTCAATGGATCTGTGCATTTGACTTCACTCATATCTTGAGTAATGCATACCTTGTGGAGGAACTCATATTATATTGGCCTTCTAAATTTCTCTTCCCATCTCGGCAATCGATGCCAATGGGGGAGAAGTTTTAGAGGGTTTAAGGGAATTTGGTTTTATGCTTTCGTTTGGTTCTTAAGCATTTGCCTCTCATGCTCATGCATCCTTGTCTTGCAAGGTTGCTTAATTCATTATATAAACCCTCTCAAAAGGGATTGTCATCAATTACCAAAATGGGGGAGATTGAAAGAGCATGGTTGCCCCCATGTGTTGTTTTGGTAATTAATGACAATCTCTATGGACTAATGTATGCTTTGAGTTATATTTGCAGTGTTGGTCCATAAGGAATGCTTTGACTCCATATGTTGGAGTCAAGGCTAAAAGAAGAAGACTATATGTTGATCAAGGCTAAGTGCAAGTTGATCAACGTACAAGATTAGGGCATGTGAAGAAGAAGATCATTTGTTGATCAAGATCCTATGTTGTCCATGGTGGATGGCGTCACGTGGTGATCATCTTTGTTGATCAAGATCCTATGTTGTCCATGGTGGATGGCGTCACGTGGGATCATCATCAAGATAAAGGTCAAGTGAAGATATGTCGAAGAGTGCCTCTCCCATCTTGGTGTATGGGGGAGCAATATGCGAGTCTTCACCAAGCGGAGCAAAATCAAGAAAGGTGATCCACTTGAGAGTAGATCAAGATCGTCATCATCTAGCTCAAGTGGAATGCGCAAGGCAAAGGTATGATCTTGATAGGGTTTCTATTTTACCGGTCTCGCGGTGTAGTTGGGAGACCGGGTTTTAGGATAGGTAACCGTACTATCAAGAGGGGCTCTCAAGTGAGCTTTAGCGTATCGTCGTAGAGAGCTCAAACATTTGCATCCTTGGCATCATCCTTTCTTGGTTCTTATTTGACTCTTATCGTAGTGAGGTCTCGGTGCTTGTCGTGATAGTCATGACAAGCTTAAGTCCTTCGAAAACGATATTTGGTTGCATCTTCTATTGCATTTTCGGTGGTGGAGATTTTGCCGATTCACTAGTGAGGAAAGGTTCACACCTTCCTACCCATACCAAAATCTCCATTGCCTATTCTTAGTTGGATTTTATCTATATGTGGTTTTAGAGCTTGTCATGATCTTCAAGACAAGCTCAAGTTCATCAAAAACGGATTCCGTATGAAAAACTTATTGCGTTTTTGATTTTGCAGGTTTAACGGTTTGTATTTTATAGAGAGGTTTTACTTTTCCCCTTTTGGTTTTACCTTCCCATATTGTTCTATGATGTTTATCCTCATAATCTTGTAGTGCTCGTTGTGGTGATTCCAACGAGCCCAAGATCATCGAAAACGGAGATCGGATGCAGAAGTTATCGCGTTTCTCATGCGTGCTGTTTTACATTCTGTATGGCATTCGGATTTCATCCGGAATTTTCCGAGTGAAATCCGAACGTCCGGAATTTTCCGGATCTATTCCGGACGGATTCCGAGGTGAACCAGTTTTGCTCTCTGTTAGTGTTTCGGAATATTCCGGACCATTCCGGACCAAATCCGGACGACCACGAAAACTGCATAACGGTCAGATCTTGTTGACCTATAAAAAGGGGGCTTCTTCCCCAAAGGTTCCCTAACCATTAGAGCTCTTTTTTCTCTCTCTCCTCCATTGTTGCTAGAGCTCAAATCACATAGATCTCCCAATCCCTCCACCCAAACTTGTTGATCTTTGGAGGATTGAAGGAGAAGATCTAGATCTACATTTCCACCAATCCATTCCTCCTCTAAGTGAGGGGAACCTAGTAGATCTTGATCTTGGAGTTTCTTGGTGTTTCTCCTTTGTTCTTTCTCTCAAATCCCTCCCAAGCATTAGTTGCTTTGGTTGGATTCGGGTTGGAAGAACTTGACCACTTAGTGTGTTCTTGCCATTGCATTAGTTGCATCGGTTTGAGTTCTCCACGGTGATTCGTGGAAAGTGAAGTTGAGAAGCTTGTTACTCTTGGGTGCTTTGGTGTCCTAGAGCTTGTTCCTCTAGGGCACGTTGGTACCCTAGACGGTTTGTTTTCTCGGAGTCTTGGTGGCTTACGGGATTTGTTGGGAGCCTCCAATTAGGTTGTGGAGGGAGGCCCAACCTTGTTTGCTTCGGAGCTTTGGTAGCTACGAAGACATTGCCGGGAGCCACCAATTGAGTTGTGGTGTGTGTCTCGGCCTTGGGCATCGAGTCTTGGTGGCTCGATGCATTTGGTGAAGACCCTCCAACTTGTGGAGTGAGCTTCATCCTTGTAAAGGTTCTAGTTGTCAACCTTAATGGCAATATAGTGACAAGTGCCTCGCCACATTGGTGGTAAGACACAACGGAGATACGGTGTGCCATATCAAGGCTACTCGGTGTTTCACATTGGTGAACACCGCGCCGCTTCAACGGAGACTAGCTTCCATTGGGAAGTGAACTTCGGGACAATTCATCGTCTCCAAGTGCCTCGGTATTTCTATCCCGAGCTTCTTACTTATGCTATTTACTTTGTGATAGACATCGAGCTTAAAGTCATATATCTTGCTATCACCTAGTTGATCATATTGCTTAGCATAAGTTGTTGGTGCACATAGGTGAACCTAGCTAGTTTAGGTTTTGGCTTGATAAATTAAAACGTTAGTTTTATTCCGCATTTATTCAAGCCTTAACCGTAATAATTTCAAATCGCCTATTCACCCCCCCCTCTAGGCGACATCCGTGTCCTTTCAGTCCTAAACGTAAACAATAGCACATCACATACTAGATATAAAGGCGAAAATTCGGAAAGTCGGGAAGTCGGAACTAACCTTGGACTGTGGAGGTACATACATCCCCAACAATTTTTGGTGGCGGCGACGACCGGTGGTACCTTCCTGCCGGCCTCGACGGCTGCCTGTGGCGCCGGTTCATCCACAACATCTTTTTGTGGCCGCCTCGACGAGGGCCGAACGGGCGGGGGGGGGGGGGGGGGGGGGGCGGTGCTTCGAGGTGGCGCCGCCGGTGCGCCTGATCCCCTGAAGACCCTCCCCAAGACGAATTTGGCCCTTCGGCCATTCCATCATCCACGCGAGGCACTCTCCAAGAACCATGTGTTCATCGGCTCCCAGAGGTTGAAAGGGAGGGTCGATGCCACGGAACTCAGGCACTACCTCGGTCACCCTGACTCTCATCACGGCCTCGCTCATTGGTTTGTTGTGCATAGTTGTGGTCAGAGGTTGGACGAGAACGGCCGTTGCGACATCCTTCAACTCGCTGCCGGCCCCAACCCTATGCAGGAGTATGCAAGGCATGTCCTGGGAGTGAATATACGTTAAGCATCATGCATATATGAGATATGACAGTGTCATCAAAATCTTATTTATAGAAAATGCCGAGGTCTAACTAATTAGTTACCTTGGTGATGGAGTTGAGCTCGTCCAATGTCGGGACTAGGGCGCCGGTGCCGGCAACCGGCCTATCAATTTCCGGCCGCTCTTGTGCATTATCATTATTCTGTTGAGCCGCGGTAGGGGGCACCGGTGGGGTCACCAGGACCGGCGACACGTTATTGCTGGAGGTGCTGCCGGCGAAGCTGGGCATGTGTATCGGCCCTTTCTGACCTCCCGCATGCCAAGCAGCTATCCCCTCCAACACTGCAGGGGGTAAGAAACTCCGGAGCTTCTCGTCCACCATCTTGTCCACCATGCTGGAGTCCACCTTTTCCTGCTCTAGAGTCTCCACCTTCTTCTTTAGCGCCACAACCTTTGCTAAAAATAGGACATATGGAGTACCCGAATTTGCCGGAACGGAAGTTAATCGACGTTCCGGCAATCTCAAGGGCCTCACGGGGTACCTGCACAAGCATTTCTGAAATAGGACATCTCGACGACACGATGGTCGGAGCACAAACAACAACGACACGATGGTCGGAGCACAAACAACAACGACACGATGGTCGTGGACACACATATATTCACAACACATCCATAATTTCTCACCACTTGTCGACGAGCTCCTCCGGTGGCGGCGCTGGCAGTAGCGTCGAGGTCTCTCCTCTTCAAACTGCATAGTTCATAAATCTAGGTTAAATTCAGGTTTTTCAGAAAACAGATAAAACATAGCATTTTGGCCTACATGATTTAGTCTGCTATAGTGTTTAATTTGGACAAACAATTGATGTCTATGAATATATAGGTCTAGGTCTTTCTAATGATAGAAGTTTACAAAATTTGGTGGAGCAGATTAACCAGAATTTGCATGCAAAGGGGGCTAATCTACACTGTTTTTCAGACTTAGCAGTTTTTCAGGTTTTTCAGAAAACAGTTAAAACATAGCATTTTTGCCTACAAGATTTAGTCTCCTATATTGTTTAATTTGGACAAACAATTGATGCCTATGAATCTATAGGTCTAGCTCTTTCTAATGATATGAAGTTTACAAAATTTGGTGGAGCATATTAACCAGAATTTGCATGCAAAGGGGGCTAATCTACACTGTTTTTCAGACTTAGCAGTTTCTTCAGGTTTTTCAGAAAACAGTTAAAACATAGCATTTTGGCCTACAAGATTTAGTCTGTTATCGTGTTTAATTTGGACAAACAATTGATGCCTATGAATCTATAGGTCTAGATCTTTCTAATGATATGAAGTTTACAAAATTTGGTGGAGAAGATTAACCAGAATTTGCATGCAAAGGGGGCTAATCTACACTGTTTTTCGGACTTAGCAGTTTTTCAGGTTTTTCAGAAAACAGTTAAAACATAGCATTTTGGCCTACAAGATTTAGTCTGTTATATGTTTAATTTGGACAAACAATTGATGCCTATGAATCTATAGGTTTAGCTCTTTCTAATGATATGAAGTTTACAAAATTTGGTGGAGCACATTAACCAGAATTTGCATGCAAAGGGGGCTAATCTACACTGTTTTTCAGACTTAGCAGTTTCTTCAGGTTTTTCAGAAAACAGTTAAAACATAGCATTTTGGCCTACATGATTTAGTCTGTTATATTGTTTAATTTGGACAAACAATTGATGCCTATGAATCTATAGGTTTAGCTCTTTCTAATGATATGAAGTTTACAAAATTTGGTGGAGCAGATTAACCAGAATTTGCATGCAAAGGGGGCTAATCTACACTGTTTTTCAGACTTGGCAGTTTTTCAGGTTTTTCAGAAAACAGTTAAAACATAGCATTTTGGCCTACATGATTTAGTCTGTTATACTTTTTAATTTGGACAAACAATTGATGCCTATGCATCTATAGGTTTAGCTCTTTCTAATGATATGAAGTTTACAAAATTTGGTTGAGCAGATTAACCAGAATTTGCATGCAAAGGGAGCTAATCTACACTGTTTTTTTTCAAAAAGGGCATAAATGAATCTTAAACTATTTAGTGAATAAAAGTTTTTCTGAAAAATTGGAGAAAATTCCCTGAACTGCCTATGGTCATATAGGACCTACCTGTGCAAAAACCTCATCAAGTTATGTTCAAAATTTTGGACTTATTTCAAAAGTTCAGTTCTGGACATTTTGCAAATTCACTTAAAATAAGGCCAAATAAATTCAGAAAAATGTGAGACCACTTTCCCTAGACACAACTTTTCATCCTGAATCTACTAGACATCATTTGGGTGCCTTGTTGTATTCAAAAATTTGATGTTAGACACACAGGCATTTCCACAAGCACCTAGAGAGCATAGTTCGGTGGAGAGGGGAGGGAGGAGGAGGAAGATGGCAGGGAGAGAGGAGGGAGGAGGGAGGAGAGACCTGCGCAGGGGACGGCGTCGAGGCCGGTGTCGAGGTCCTCCGGTGGCGGCGGTGGCGGGGAGGCCGGTGTCGAGGTCGTCCGATCGAGGGCGCAGGGGAGGTGCTCGTGCACGGGCGGCTCCTCCGGTGGACGTCTCCTCCGATGGCGGCGGTGGCGTCGGGCTGCCGGCGACTCCTCCGTTGGCGGCGGGCTGCCGGCAGCGAGCGGTGGTCGTCGAGCGCGGGAGGCCGGGGTGCGGGAGAGGCGGGAACGCGCGCGGGAAGTTTGACAATTTTTGGGAATGAAACGGCAACGCGGGGCTGGCCCACATGTAAGTGGCGGCTCCAAATTTCTGTGGCGCACCGCGGGAGGGGTGCGCCACAGAATCTTACATTTCTGTGGCGCATATCCTGGGAGGTGCGCCACAGAAATGTAAGATTCTGTGGCGCACCCCATAAGGGGTGCGCCACAGAATTAAAACGCCTAAACAGTGTGCTGTATTGGTTATGAGTTTTGTGTGCTGTATTGGTTATGAGTTTTGCATATTGTCTCACACACATATTCATTGGTTACAAAATACACACAATGTCTCTTATGCTTGCATATTGTCTCACACACATATTCATTGGTTACAAAATACACAATGTCTCTTATGCTTGCATATTGTCTCACACACAGACATATTCATTGGTTATGAGTTTTGCATATTGTCTCACACACATATTCATTGGATTTGAGTTTTGCATTGTCTCACACACACACAATGTCTCTTATATATACTTGCATTGTCTCTCACACACACACAAGTTAAACACACCAAAAAAGTCTTCATCTCTTGGTTCCGAGCTAGCTTCTTTTCATTCCCTTCTTCGCAGTTGAAAACTTTAGGCCGGGCACCTTGAGATTTCTTCGCGTGAACGGACAACCTTTCGTAGGTAGGGAGGTCTTCCTTCTTTGAGTACTAGTAGTAGGCATGTCGAAGTACTTGTCGAATTCCTCCTCGATCTTTGGATCGCTTTCCAAGTCTTCCTCGTTGGCATCTCCTTCCATTCCGATGATGCTCCTCTTGCCCCTCCTCACGACAACACGACTAGGCTTTGACGGGTCGGTAATGAAGAAGCATTGCTCAACTTGGCTAGCAAGTACCCATGGCTCATTTTTCGCGGAGGCGTTCTTCGATTTGGCATCGGGTATTACCATGGTGGTGAAATACCGGCCTTCTTTGACGACGTCCTTGGCCCATCTCACACGGAACATTGGCACCAACTCTCCACAGTAGTTGAGCTCCCATATCTCCTCGATCTTTCCGAAGAATCTCTCCTTGACAGTAGCCTCCTCATCGGCGTAGGATAGCATAGTTACTCCTAAGTTTTGATATTCGCTATTCTTGTCTTTTTCCTCGGTGTAGAATCTGTAGCCGTTGATGTCGTACGCCTGATAGGTCTTTACGTTGTGCCCGGGGCCCCGTGATAAGGAGAATATGAGTTTTTCCTCATCCGTAGATGGCGTTTTGATCTTTGCTAGATCTAGCTGTCTTTTCTTGAACCAACGCCTGAAGGTGGAGTTGTGCTCTCTGGTTACGTCTCCCTTCTTCCTTGGCCGGCCCAGGTCGGTGTAATGTTGTTCGAGTAAGCATTTGTGCTCTTCCACCGAAGGCTCGATCAATTGTAAGTGTTGTAGCGCGACCCGGTGAGCCCTGTCGAAGTCGTCTTTTCGACCCTGAACGCCGACAAAGAGTGAGCGGGTGCCCTCGCGGTGACCATATCCATTGAGCCTGCCGAGGTGTTTCCTCATGGGCAGACCAACATCCTCGTTCTCGGTTCTTAGAAAATTCTGGCAGAAGGAGATGCACTCGTAGGTTAGAAAGCCCTTGGCTATGCTTGCGTCAGGACGGGCCCTGTTGCGAATGTATCCTTTCATGACACCGTTCATTCTTTCAAACGGCATCATGTAGTGCAGGAATGTCGGCCCGAGCTGCCTGATGTCATCAACGACATGGAGAAGGAGATGCACGCAGATATCGAAGAATGAGGGCGGAAAATAAATCTCGAGCTCGCATAGTATCAACACGATCTCTTCCTGTAGCCTGTCGAGCTGCCTGACGCCGATCGTCTTCCTGTTGATGACGTCGAAAAAGTTGCAAAGAGCAAGCAGCGTATCACGGACATGCTCGTCCATTATCCCTCGAATCGCAACGGGAAGTATCTGCGTCATCAGCACGTGACAATCGTGAGACTTCATCCCGGTAAACCTCTTCTTCGTTGCGTCCATATATCTGCTTATCTTCCCCGCGTAACCATGAGGAAACTTGACTCCTACGAGACACCTGTAAAACTGCTCGAGCTCCTCCAAACTCATAGTGAAGCACGTCGCGGGAAGCACCACCGTGTTCCTCTTTAACCTTTTGCGGCGACCTTGAGTCCCTTCAGGCTGATCATCATCACCATCGTCGTCGTCATCACTATCGGGGGCCTGAAGATCTTTCCTGACACCAAGGCATTTCAGATCGTATCTTGCTTTCGTCCCATCCTTGGTCTTTTCCGGCATGTTGGAAAGAGTGCCAAGCAGACTCTCGGTGACATTCTTCGTAATGTGCATCATATCGAGGCTATGTGGCATCTTGAGGACCTTCCAGTACGGCAAGTCGTGGAAAACAGACCTCGCTTTCCATACACCCAGCAGCGGATCTACCTTCGGTCGTTTCTTTCCCGGCGCGGGGCACTCCTCCCAATTTCTCAACAGCTCGTCGATTTCTGTGCCGCTCCTCGGGCTCGGAGCTCCTTCGATCTCGTCCTTACCATTGAACAGGTCACCGCGTTTTCTTCACGGATGATCCATGCGAAGCCACCTTCGAGCCCCTGGGTACACGGTTTTCGAAGACCCTGGATTCCTTGGTAGCTGGAGATGCGGGGTCTTATCCATGCACCTGACAAATGCGCAGAATCCGTGGCCTACCTGGCCGGATACATATGAGCAACCAGGATAGTCATGCACCGTCATGAGCAACGCGGCTCTCATGTCGAAATATTCTTTAGTGTAGGCATCCCACGTACGGGCTGGCGTCTCCCACAACGTGGCTAACTCCTCTTTCAAGAGCGCGAGATACGTATGTATGTGGACACCTGCTTGTTTTGGCCCCTGAATGAAAATACTCATGTGTATGTACTTTTGCTTTGTGCACAACCACGGGGGAAGGTTGTAAGGCCATACAAACACGGGCCAGGTGCTATGCGTGCTACTCTGGTTGCCAAACGGATTGAGTCCATCGGTGCTCATACCCAGCCTTATGTTCCTTGCGTCGCCTCCGAAATTTCCGAAGGCGTTGTCCAATTCTTCCCACTGGCTAGCGTCTGAAGGGTGTGTCAGGATCCTGCCCTTTTCTGGATCTTCTTCGGGCTTCTCCCTTTCTGCGTGCCATCGCATGAGCTTTGCTTCCTTAGGGTCCACGAAGTATCGCTGCAGACGGGGAGTGATATAAAAGTACCATACCACTTTTCGAGGAACTTTCTTGTCCCCAGTACTACTCTTGTACCGTCCTTGTCCGCACACCGGACATGTGGTTAAGTCCTTGTACTCGCCCCGATAAATTGCGCAATCGTTCACGCAGGCGTGGTACTTAACGTGCGGTAGGTCAAGAGGGCACACGACTTTCTTGGCCTCCTCGATATTAGTTGGCAATGTGTTCCCCTCGGGAAGACGATCGTGGAAGAATTGCATGGTCTTGTTAAAGCTCACGTCGGTCCATTTGTTTGCCGATTTCATCTCCAGAGCATCAAGCGTTACTTGCAAGCGCGTATCCTGTGGCCGGCACCCAGGATACAACGGAGTATTCCCGTCTATCTCCATTTGCGCCAGCTTGGCTTTCTCTCTAGCGGTGCTCGTCTCCTTGAGGAGCAGCTCTTGAATATGAGAGTCCATCAAGCCCGACATTACCGAGTTATGCGTGTCCGCGTCTTCTCCACCACCATCTACTACTCCTCCACCATGTCCTTCGTCATGATCATCTTACCCGCCGGCATGTCCTTCGTCATGATCATCTTGCCCGCCGGCATGTCCTTCGTCATGATCATCTTACCCGCCGGCATGACCTTCGTCATGATCATCTTGCCCGCCGACATGTCCTTCGTCATGATCATCTTGCCCGCCCTCATCAACATTTGCTGCCGACGCTTGGTTGAAGCCTAGCATGAAACCGCGCCTGAGCAGGTGATCTTCCAATTGTCCAGAATCGGGGTCGACGAAGCTCACAAGTCTGCACTTTCGACACGGACATCGTATATGGCGCCTATTGCACCGAATCATTTCCGCCCTCGCTTCTTCCTTATATCTGCTGATTTGACCGGAGCTCATCATCATGACCATGGTTGCCTATGTTAATTAGAGTATGTTAATTAGAATTAACCACAACATGCACTCACACATACACAAACATGCATGTTTGACGAAAAAATTCGGCATGACTTCCCCTAAAAGTAGGACATATGGGTGGTGCAAAAATTTACCGAAATGGAAATGAATCAACACTTCGGTAAACATCCATGCACCACGCCGGCGCAAACAACAAAGAAAAGCATGCATATACATATCCATATATATATGCATCCAACAATACCCACCTAGTAGATCTAGATCTAGATCCGTTACCAAGACGAGACCGCGACCGTGATCGATGAGTGAGAGAGTTTAAACTACAAATATGGAGGCTCTCCCAAGCCCTCACCAATTATATATCAAACAAAGTAGAGTTTAAACTACAAATAATGAAGAAAGAATGGACAAAATGCCATGAGAGAGAAGAGAGAGTCGAGCTGCAAGAAGGAGAGCTAGAGAGGAGTGAGGGGAAAGTGAAGAGGTACTCACATGCGCCACCTTTTTTAGATCTGCCACGCCCTTTCTGTGGCGCACCGCGCCAAGTGCGCCACAGAAATGAAATATTCTGTGGCGCACCACGGAAAATGCGCCACAGAATGTTGTATTTCTGTGGCGCACGGGTCGCGTGCGCCACAGATATCACCTATTTTGTGGCGCACTTGATGGGGTGCGCCACAGAATTGCATATTTCTGTGGCGCACCTGGTGGGGTGCGCCACAGAATATGGCCAGATATTTCCAACCTGGTCGACGGTTGTGGGACCCACCTTTTTTCTGTGGCGCACCAAGCACGGTGCGCCACAGAAATGTGACTTTCTGTGGCGCACCGTGCTTGGTGCGTCACAGAAAGTCTATGTGACGCACCAAGCACGGTGCGCCACAGAAAGTCTAATTTCTGTGGCGCACCGTGCTTGGTGCGCCACAGAAACATATTTCTGTGGCGCACGAAAATTGGTGCGCCACAGAATGTCGTCTGACTATAAGCTATTTCCTACTAGTGCCTCCGGCGACCTCCGACGACCCCTTCCTCCACCCACGGCAACAAGATCTCCGACGAGCTCCGACGAAATTCCGGCGAAATTCCGGCGGCCAGATCTAGATCCAGATTTGGATCTAGATCGGGCCGCTTTTTTTTTTTTGAAATTCAAAAAAAATTCTGTGGCGCACGACAGTGGAACGCGCCACTGAAATATTTTTGTGGCGCACGGTAGTGGGATGCGTTACAGAATCTTGACATTTCTGTGGCGAGAATTCTGTGACGCATCACACTTTTTCCAGGATGCGCCACAGAATTTCAAAAAGGTGCGCCACTAATAGGCCTTTCCCTGCTAGTGCGGGAGTCACTCCTACTTTCCGCAATTGTGCGTGCTATGCCCGTGAAAGGCAAGTCTACGCATTCTCTTATCGCACACAATTTTCTCATGTGTTCACTAGCCCACTACTATGAATTACGATGCATTTTTTTTTTTTTTGGCTTCGTCGACTCCTTTTGAACAATGTTTTCGATTATTTTTAGAAAATCACAATCGACCGTGCGAACCTTTGAAACAACAAGCACGCTGAAATACATTGCATTATATTGGCTTCATCTACTCCTTTCGAGCACATCGCTCTTAGAGCATCTCCAGCAGCGGCTCTAAACTTGCGCGCTGTAAAACGCCGAACCAGCGCGCTCTAGATGCTTTGCGCGCGCCATTTTCGAGCACCCATTCCTAGAAGCTATAAACGCGCCCGGCAAAACATGGCGCGCAGACGCGCCTCCACCAGACGCTGCAACCTACAGCGCGCAAACACGCGCGCGCACATAAACATATAGATTGCAAGATCTAGAAAATAGACTAAATTAAACTGCGACGAACAGAAAATACATTGCAATGAACAGAAATTAAAACTAGAAACTAGAAAATGAAGCTACATTTTACGCTTCATCGTCGTCGGAGGAGGTGTCCTCGGACTGCGTCCACAGGTCATCCCACCTCTGATCGTCGTCGTCGATGGTCTGCGGCCCCGCGAGCTGCGCGTTGATGAAGGCTTTGCGCCGGCGGCGATCTTCCCGGTAGGCGCGCCGCTCAGCCCTTCTCGACCTGTAGAACTCGAGCTCTGCCTGCACATTCTGCGGGAACTCGCGGCGCCACCTCGCCATGGCGCGCTCGTTGTGCTTGGCGATGAGCAGGCGGCGCTGCGCCTCGCGATGCAGGTGGCGGTCCTCTTCCGTGACGAGGTGCAGCTGTGGCGCGAGGAACTACGCCTCCTCGAGCGACTCCGTCTCGGGGAAGTTCATCTGCCGGCGCGAGCGCCCGAGGCGCCATGCCGCCGCGTCGTACGCGCGCGCCGTCTCCTCCGCCGAGTTGAAGGTGCCGAGCGTGAGGCGGAAGCCGGCGGTGCGAATCTCGGCGTAGAAGAGCCCGTTCGGGCGCGGGCGCACGCCCTTCAAGCCAGAGGCGCTGCGCCGGCGAGGCGGCATGGCGGCGCTAGGCAGGGCGCGTGGCTGGGCGGGGTGCGCGCGCGTGGCCAGGAGAGGGGAGGGGAATGTTCCGGGTGCGCCCGCGTGGCGGTTGGGCGCGGGCGATGCGCGGCTTTTGTAGCGCGCGCTCCACGGCGCGCGGGAGTTTTGCCGTCCAAACTAGCGCAACCGCCGATAGATCCCCCGCGCGCGCTTTTTCCCCGCTCCTGCTGGAGGACGATACCGCGCCGCGCGCGCCCGAAAAATCAGTTATTACAGCGCAGCGCTAGTTTACAGCCACTACTGGAGATGCTCTTACGTTCCGGCCGTCGTTTCGTTGTACAAGCCATTTATTTTGCATGCGATTAGGAGACCTACTTATTTACATGTGAGAGTTGTAACGTATTGACAAAACTAGTAATCTGCGTGTAGGACCATTTTATATATATATGCATGTTAACAAAACTTCAGTTTACATGTAAATTAATATAGGGCCACGCTGTAAATACATGTCATCAAAATCGCAATTGTCATTAAAACTGCAGTTTATTACATTTAGAAAACAAAACCCCAGCCTAGTAAACACGAAAAGCTTGCGAAAAAACAAAATCTCGCCCCGGGTGGATGACACTTAAAACAAACAAAGTAAGAAGCCATCAGGAAAAAAGACATCGGTCCATTGTCCTGGAAAAGAAAACCTCGAGCGGAAAAAAAAAGCAAGGCAACGATCAAGTCTCAAAGTTGATCCGATGGCAAAAAAAAGTTCAACTTTTGACGAAAACTAAAACACTCGTCAGTAAAGTAATAAATTCCAAAAATGAGAAAATCCTTGGAAACTTTTTTTTTTAGAAAATCATCAGAGGTAAACACTTCAGGTACTAACATATATAGCATTACTTTACCAATATATGAGAAAGCATTCATTTACCAGCGTCACACATTCCTATAGGGCCGGGTCGATAGAGAAATTAACAATGAAGGATATATTTATGTTGCATTACACAATAATAATCAAATCGAACACCACATGCACACAAGCTCAGTCCTGATGGGAGTAGTAATCTGCACGCCGTGGATGGATCAGCTGAATATGTAGAAGAGGATGAACACGACGGCCAGGATCAACAAGGCCAGACACTGCACGTAGAAGAGCAATCATCGTAATTAATTTCCGATCCTTCGATAGTCTCGCTAGCTAGCAAAGATGGAGTGCATGAACGCGCGCGTGGAAATTACCGTATAGAGCCCATTGTCGGAGTTGTCGGAGCTTTGTGGCCTGGGCTCTAGGAGCGGCGCCCGGGCCGTCGTCGTCGGCAGGTACGAGTACGGGACCGGGAACCCCGGCAACGCCTGACCGCCGTGATGGTGGTGGTGGTGGCCGTGATGGTGGTGCCCGCCGTGGTGGTGATGGTGGTGGCCGCCGCCGTGATGGTGGCCGCTGCTGTGATGGTGGTGGTGATGATGGCCGTGCGTCATCGCCCGATGAGATCTATCGATGCCGACGATCAATTTGGTTGGCTGATGGTTAGTTGGAAGACGGGTTGATTTGAGGCGTACGTACGTGTAGCCTTTGGTTTAGATTCGTATATGTATGTGCTGGGATTTGGGTGTCAGATCATGTGTACGAATAGGTCACGATCGATCGGCCTAGAGTCCTAAACTTTGAAGGCGTATACGTTGTAGTGTCATAATCGGATACTCCGATTGTACAGTAGTTTGACCCGAACTCGACTCCAAAAAGAAGAAGTATTCGAAGAGAACTTTTTTTCGAGCTGCTAAATTCGATGCCGTGAGGAACTGGAACAGAAACTTGCCAGAAAACTACAGTGGTTTCTTGGAATTGGACAGCTCGCACCAGAAAATGGTTGTCAACATTATGTCAGGTAGGAGGCAAAATGACACCGATCGACGCACCATGGATCTTGACCACCGAATCGAAGAATTCATTGGTATTTCGTAGAGCCGTGAATGGATGGTGTAAAGGACTCAACCGCGACTTCGATCAAATTATGCTCTTCAACGCTGGATTGGCGGATGGTAATCACATGCTAATCGATAGTAAGTACATAGCCAAGATATCAACCCTGCCTTGCAATTTTCAAGATATACTACAATACAAGAAAATTTACAAATTCGAGTAAGATTGTTTTGTCATGTCTGAGAATAGGGCGGGTGTGTGTCCCCGACGAAATCGGTCATCAATCATAACTTATCACTTTGCCCTCCCTTTGCCGAAATGGGTAATTTTTTTTCGATTTCCTAGCAGGTGATGAGGGACTAAATGCTAGTGGGGGACACCCTCGGATAGACTACAAGATTGTGTACTCCCCAAAGGGCATGGTGGATCTAGGGTTGCATACCTTGGCCAACATGGAAGGGTAATTAGGTTGTGTATGGCTAGGTTCCTATGAACTGTCCTGAACACCCTTTGCCGTTCGATGGAACAATTGAAAATTGACCACTTTCTGCCATTGAGGACTATCATGAATTGGCAATAGCCAGCACACCAACTTTTAGAAAGATGGATGGACCGGGGATCACGCACTATGCGACTGTGATCACTATGAGAAATGAATAGCATGGTTCACCAATATCACCAGGACAAAAAATTGATCACGACGCTCTCTCGGCTATCCACCCCATGCAGGTGGGATTGGACTGTCGTAGGGACTACTCGGCAAGCTTGGCTTATATATACTATGCAATGCATTGGGCGATGCCATTCTTTCAGCCCAACAAAAATGCTAAAAGGTGGAAGCCACAAAATCCAAGTTGTACGATAAAGATAAGATAGTGCAGCACGTGCAAGGATTGTTCTTTGTCCCAACAAGTTTGGGAGAGAGAGAGACAGTGAACTCGAACCTCGGGCTCAATCCCCGATGGGACCATAGAGCCACCTTATTTATAAATTATCACACATCAGGGAAGAGAGGAACCGCCGCGTTTTCAACGAAAAAACAAAATCCATCTTTGATATGTAATAAACTGAACAAGTAAACCTTTCAATAAAGATAGTTGTGTGCATCACTTGATGCAGATGTTGAATATATGAGCAATTTAGCATATGATTTAGTTCACGAAAATAGGAAACAATTCCTGACTGGAACAACAATTATTAAACTAAACATGTGATCTAGTAATACTGATAAATAGATTAAATCTACAACATATGCTAGGAACAGAAACCGTAGCAAGATCTCAAACAAAGATGATCGAATTACGTAGAGTATAACGGGAACATAACCGTTGGCACTGGCGTCACCCATGTTGTCGATGAGAGGTTGCCGAGGTCGAGGAGGAAGTCATCATTGGCGAAGTTGGCGCTGCCAGTAGTCACGCAAGTGCGCTCCTCAAATACCTGATTGCCCTCTCCCGTATAGGATCACAAGAGGCGGGGTTTTGGATGCCTACTGTCCCGTCTATTGGTGCACGCCAGAAGCCGGGATGGAGAAGACTTGGACGCCGGCGCAATGTTCTGTAGCGGTGTGAAAGCATATCTTGTGGCGGGGTCGGGTAAGACGTGGGAGTAATCACACGCCCGAGTCGGTAACAGCCCCACGATTCAAAAGAATCGAAAACGGCTGATTAATTAACGTGTCTGTTAACTTCTAATTAATGACTCATTAAATTTCCTGAACTGTAAACATATAGACAACATGCATATCTTAGTCCCGTTCCCGAAACCCGGCGCGACACGTCATGACGAGTCGCGGCCAGGCGGGCGGCATAGGAGCGCGCATGAAGCACTCCTCTTCTCATGATGCTCTTACTAGTTGTAGAGAAGCTCACCTTATTAACTTGTTCAACTCTCATCCAGCTAGCAGAATGTAACTAAACTTTATTCCTGTCCCTTGCATGCATGAATGGGCATCAAAATTTCAGAATTTAGTTGGATTTTGGGCCAAAGGGCTACTATCAAATACTAGTAAATTCCAATTGAATTCTCAAAAAAAAAAGTAAATTCCAATTGAAAGTTCACACCCTTTTCGAAAAAAAATAAAAATAAGGAAGTTGTTGATCGGGTGCTTGCTGATGTTAGGATGCACGGCTTGTAAATACATTAACCATTTTTTGCCTCCAATCGAAAGGTTGCCATTTACTTGAAATAATTGTTTGGAAATAGTTTCTTACAACTAACTGTTATAATATTTAACATAAAAAAATAAGCAGGCAAAGCATTTTCAAAAGAAGCACAAAAACTGAATCTGATAGCAGGCAGCTAGTGTCATCCGGCAATCTGCATGGTTAATTTGAAGAACATCGCCTTGCCGAATATTTGAATTACACAATCATAATGGAATTGACCACCACACATCACACTGCAAGTCCTGATTAATTAACTGACAAATCTGATAACCATGCACGTCCACGCTATGAAAAATGGATCGGATCGAGGTAGTAGTAATCTGCGCACACAAAGGCTGCTGGCTCCCGTCGATGGATCAGCCGAATATGTAGAAGAGGACGACCACGACGATCATGATCAAGCAGGCCACGCACTGCATGCACAGGTAGTCGGAAACAACAAGAGCAATCGAAATCAATTGATCATCATATGAGTGAAACACTAGCAAGATGATTGCAGGGATGGATGCCTGCGCGCGTGGAGTTTACATACCATGACGAGCCCTTGGGATTCGGGCTCGGAGCCGTCCGGGCTGGGTTCGAGGAGCGGCGCCCTGACCATCGTCGCCGCCAGGGAGGTGTACGTCACTGGGGACCCAGGCAGTGCCGGCGGCTGCTGCTCCGG
The DNA here is from genome assembly GCA_012064385.1 of Puccinellia tenuiflora. NCBI lineage: Eukaryota > Viridiplantae > Streptophyta > Magnoliopsida > Poales > Poaceae > Puccinellia > Puccinellia tenuiflora. The sequence continues at coordinate 189,648 of QRDG01002155.1, read as the reverse complement.
GTCGTTGTGGTGGTGAATGCCGCCCTGATCATGGCGATGATGATGGTGATCATGGCGGCCGTGCGTCATTGCCGGAGACAATGCCGCGTTGATTGCCGGCGGCTGGTGCGTGGGAAGACGCGGAGGGATGAGAACGCGTGATTAGGGGTGTACTGTTCTGCCGCGTGCCCTAGGTCGATCGCTTTATTTACGTTCAATTTGAGTGGGACCATGTGTATGTACATAGGTCACAGTTTCAGTTTAAAATTCGGCAGGAACAAAAAAGGAGAGAAAACGTAATTTACTCGCAAACTTCCAATTATCGGACACAAGATGTACACAGATCTTTACATTGCCACCAAGTTTACCATATTGCCACTCAAACTAGATACTACATCTCTTCTGAAGTCAAACAATGTCAACTTTAACCAAATTTAATGAAAAAATTAACAAAAATTATAAATCTGTTGATATAATATGGAAATATATTTAATGATGCATCTAATAAGAGTGATTTGATATTTTAGATGTTGATAGTTATTTTTCAAAAAAGAAGAAGTCAAACTCCACGTGGTTTGATTTTTGACTAAATTTATGCGTCTTCTTTTATGAAACCGAGGTAGTAAGATAAAAGCATATATACGAGGCCGTCTCCCATGACATCAAAGTCATGTGTGACCAAAGTAGTATAACTACTCATCTGCCCGTGATCCTGGCCTTCGACACTTGATCACCCGATCATATAAAGAAAGCAAAACAAATTCACGCAAAATATGTGTATATACGTAGGTCACAGCTTCGAGTTTAAAATTCGATAGAAACAAAAAAGGAGAGAAATCAGGAATTGAAATTACACCATATATACTCGCAAACTTAACCCAATTATCGCACAAGATCTACACAAATCTTCACATTGCCACCAAGTTTACCATATTTCTACTCAAACTAGATACTACCTCCGTTCCTGAAAACAAGGCGTATAAATTTTTTCTGAAGTCAAACAATATCAAATTTAATGAAACAATTAACAAAAAATATAAATTCTATTGATATAATATGAAAATATATTTAATGATGCATCTAATAAGAGTGATTTGATATTTTAGATGTCGATGATAGTTTTTTCAAAAAAAAAAGTCAAACTTCACATGGATTGATTTGACTAAATTTATCCGCCTTCTTTTATGAAACCGAGGTAGTAATATAGTAGCATACGAGGCGTCTCCCATGCCATCGAAGTCATGTGTCACCAAAGTAGTATAACTACTCATATGCACGCGATCCTAGCCGTCGACACTTGATCACCGGATCATATAAAGAAAGCAAAACAAATTCACGCAAAGACGAGTCACGTACATTGCGTCCCTCTCGTATTCGGCGCCAACGATATCAAACAATTAATGCGGTTGACATGAGTCGTATTTCAGGGACGCACCACACGCCCGCAACTAAGGTACGTTGGATCGGAATTAAGGCAGAAAGGTTAAAACATTGACATTGAGATATTTACGTGAATTTCATAGTGATATGCATCCTGTCATGAAATGGAGTAGAGTAGTACAGTAGGCATCATGCATGCATGGCACACCCCTATATATGCCTAGTTTTCTCACCGACCTCGAAACCATAAGAACCATGCATCATCCACCTGTAAAGTTGTTCTCGAAGAATTGTTATGTTAAGACTTAGAGAAGTGCATAATTTGGGGTAAAATGCTTAAGGAAGGATTGTACTCTTTTTCACTTGTCCAAGCTTTACTGAACTGTAGTTTTTTGACACAATATCTCAAGGAGAATCGTATGAAAAGTTGCAACCAAGCCCTCTTTCTCCCCTAGGGTCTTCCCCGCACCGCCACCGTCCGCCCACCTCCCGTCATCCTCTTTCCATCGGATTCTAACCCCCCGCCAGGGGAATCACACTATGTGATTAGTTTTTAATTTTGTTGGCCGAGCACATCGCCTTAAGATTGACTACATTTTGTGATCCGATCAATACCGTGGCCAGCGTCAGCAAAGACAAGATAAAGTTGTAACACGGGTGGGTGCTGAAATGAGAAAGCGGACATGTGGAAGATTTGAACCATGCTTGTTAGGGGTGTGTGATTTTTTTCTCCCGCAACCTACGGACATGTTTACTAGTGTAGACTCATAGAGACGAATTGTAGAATGGTCACCTCAAACAACATCGTCGTCATATTAGTTGAAATTACACAATAATAACAATAATAATTACAACAGAGGATCCACAATCTTCACATGCTACCAAGTCTACTCTATATATTCAACCGATTAAACTAATCTTTTTGTTTACTAGTAATATACGTAGTATACTATATAATACTCGGACGGTTGTCAACTACATCCATGTCCCCGAAGGAGTACTCTTAATCTGAAACTCCACGCACGTACGCTCCCGATGGATCACCCGAATTTAACGATGAGGATCGTTACGACCACGACGATCAAGACGACGGCCAGCTGCAAGCACCGAAAACAACAATGACAAGATCGACCTCGATCGAGTTAATCAACTGAGTACTCGAAATTAAATAAAATTTTGACTGACGATATATAATATATAATTAAGATTACCACGATCGCTGTTGCGGCGCAGGTGTCGGAGTCGCAGCCGCAAGTCCTTGGCTTGACGGCCGGTGCCCCGGCCGTTGTGGGCAGCACCGAAGGCTGCTGCCTCGTCGTCGTCGACGGCGGGTAGTGACGGTACGGGACCGGGAACCCCGGCAACGCCGCTGGCTGATGGCCGTGATGATGGTGGCTGTGGCCGTGCGTGATCGCCGGAGACGCTGCTGCCGGCGTCGAGTGGTGGTGGTGGTGGCTGTGCGTCATCGCCGGCATCGAGTGGTAGTGGTGGTGGTCGAACGTCGACATCGCTGCCGAGCAGTCGTGGTGCGTCATCGGTGAGCGCCCGACGAAATTCTACGACAATCTGGTGTCGATCGCTGGACGGTTGGGCTTCACGTACGTGGGTTCGTGCTGTAGACGTGCCCTGGCGCTGGGATTTTATCTACGGCGGGTACACGTTGAACGCAATTCGGAGTCGAAGAAGTTATGCAGAGTTTTGATCGGAACGTTTTGCACATAGACCGGCCAGGAGAACTATACCTACTTTCCCAAATATGTAGTCATGGCCGGGGCGGATAGCTAGCTGGCGACCGTGCCCACAGGCAAGTTTTCGACCGTGTCGATGGGATGGGGGTACACTACCTGTTGGAGCGGGAATGGGGACGGGGAAGGAGAGTGGATGACTCTCACCGGAGAGGACGAAGAAGAGGATTCGTCAATGGAGAGCAAGTTTTCAACCGTGTCGATGGGGGTACACTGCCTGTTGGAACGGGAATGGGTCAATGGGGACGGGAAAGGAGAGTGGATGACGCTCAGAGAGGAGGAAGAAGAGGATTCGTCGCAAACAGCGTCGACGGGGCCACCTGCCTCCGCCGCCAACGGGCGGCGCTCCAGCCTCGCCTCGCCATACCGCCCTCCACGAATATCCTCCTCCGCCGCCCCGAACTCCCTATAAGGTCCTGCAACACCTGCTCAAGTTCGAAGTCGCCCCCCCCCCCCCCCCCTCCACCACCTGGGGCCAGCGGCGCTCCTGGGTCGCCTCACCGCACCCTCCACGAATCTCCTACTCTGCCAACCCCAGCCTCCCTGTAAGGTCCGGAAAGGACAGGCCATGGCCTAGCTAGTATGATGTTGGCTATTTTCAAAGGGAGTAAGGAAACGAAGAAGAGACGACGGAGAGACGGAACGATAAGGTTCATCAGTTTATGTGGGCCCCATGCGGTTTCGACGCGCTTCACGCGGTGGTTGTGCCCACGATCACCCATGGTAGAGCTGCTTCGATAGTACATGCATTTCACGGGGATCAACTCAATTACAACGATTAAGAGGAATGATGTGGATTATTGCAACTTAGATTTCGTGAATTGTCCAACGTTGAACAATCTTGGATTATTGCAACATAGGTTTATCAACTATGAGCAATCTACATTTGATCTAGCCAGTAACGACGTAGTCGCTTGGTTGGTCGTGGTCATGTGCACCAAACAACAAAAACTGAACAGTTCCATGCTAATTGGTTAATTTCGAGCATAGTTTGAGATTGAGCAGAAAACATTTTTCTAGTGTATTGTGCATGAATTTTTTTTGAGAAGCACAGTACAACGCGGACGCTCACATACACGCATATACACTCATCCTATGAACGCACACATCACCATACTCATTTGAGCATCTCCGAGAGACTGAGTCGGCGGATTGGATCTTGAGATTATCCAAGTCACCACAACGTCTTGCTATCGACGGGAACATCGCCTCCTACTAAAAGAATATTCCTTCTTGAATGAGAAACACCAATATCAAACCTGAGGTTTCAACTCTGGTGGGCTAGGAGTACAACTTCCCTTCTAACCATCGAACCACATGTTAGTTCTCGTGCATGATTAATTATATATGTTTGCTTTAGGCATCTCTCTCTCTCTGGATCTGCTGGTGCTACTTATAGTACCCGAACCATACAAAATATAACAATTCGTTTACCCTTATCTCATTAATTAAGAATATGAGAATTGGTTGATTAATTAGCAGATAATCGGACGAAAAGTTGTGAAGTCCGCATCAAATGTGTCTCAATGAAATTCCGGTTGCCACATTTCGAGTACTAGAAAGAAACAACAGACGCCCTATCCCCCCTTCAACTTATTTTTTCATACATCTCTTTCTTCCTCCATGGCAACACTTTTGCCTATCATGCATGTCACACCATAACATAACTACTACACTTGATCTGATGTTTTCTCTTGGTGACACGCCGCTCTACTACGCATCTTAGAAAGCTGTTTCCAGTCCTCTTCACACAGAAAGCCGACCCAAATCGCGGTGCCGCACAAGAAACAGCCCACGACAATGGCCATGTCATGCCAGTCAGACCGGAGGAGCAGCGCTACGACAGCCATGGAGATGCACATCAATCCAGTCGTTAACGACAGCTGCACCTGATCGATCATTGAAACAAAATGCATCAGTCGGCGTTTTCTAACTTAGTTTCTATGTAAGACAATATACATGTTTTTTTTACTGTTAGTCTGTACTGCAAAAGATACGATACAGTCTTCAAGATATATAACTTACCATTTACCACTTTTGCCATTATAGTATAGTTCTACGAAACAAAATTACAAATGTAACCACATGGTTTCGGCCAAGAACGCCATAACCTAGTGAGAGGACAAAAGTGTTTTTAATTAATTATTATAATTGGTGAAGTGAGAACTCATAGCTGCATAAGTCTTGTAACAAAATCCACATAATATTATGTATTTATGCATGCAGCATGCTCTGCCTTATAGACATTTTATTCGCGATGCAACTTTAGAAAGGAAACAAAACACACACCTAAGATGATATGAACATATTAGTAACTGAATTATTCGATCGTTGAAGAGGAGGGATTGAGTAGGTACATAATTAGATACGCACCATTAGTCTGTATCCAGATCCTGCTGCCAACTCATCCTTTAGTTTCTTGTCCCAGTACCTGAGAATCAGGACGCTCACCGCCGTGGAGTAGAAGAACATGACTGCGGCGACGGCCACGTCTGACGGGCTCTCAGACCAGAAACCGGGGGCCGTAATCACGAAGCAGACGAACAGGTAGAGAACAGCTAACAGGTAGTTCTGCATGCTATGACTGTCAGCGGGCGTGTAGTGGATGAATTCACTGCAACGACATATACGTGATTATAACTGACCAGTGTCAATTTGTTGGGGCCGTCTTTGGGAGATGGCGGTTCTCCGGTTGTGGTCGTCGTCGGAGTGTTGCCGATCGGCCCCGAAGATTGTTTCGCTGCTGCCGCCGCCGCCGGAGATGGCGGTTCTCCGGTGGTCGTCGTCGTCGGAGTGTTGCCGATCGGCCCGGAGGACTGTTTCGCCGCCGCGGCTGCCGGGTTGTTGATCATGTTCAAGGCGATCGATTGATCACCGGCCGGCGCGTGGCTTAGCTAGCTACAAGGAGATTTTTTTAGAAATGGAGGCAAAGCCCCAGCCTCTGCATCGGAGTGATGCATGCGGCCATTTATTGGAAAGCTTAAGCAAAAGTGTGAAAGTATGCCAGAGTTACAAAACCGGAAGGAAGAACAAAAAGGTGACTACAAGCCAGCCACCGCATAGCCAAAGTGTAAAGAAGGAGTAAAACTATGTAATCCTTCTAGACTGATGCCACCCATGATGGTTGAAAATAGCCCGAACAATAGCCATAAGCCGGGTACATCCAATATCCAAATGCACCCGTTGGTCGGACGGTAGAAGCCAGGACCACATGTTGATCCAGTAAGTAGCTCGGTGAACAACCTGCAAAAAGTGAACATTTTGAACCTTGTTAAAGACAACATCATTACGGCAGTTCCAAAGAGCCCAAATGAAAGCACAGACGCCAATGCGAATAAGAGCTTTACTTTTCTTATCAATACCCGACAACCAAGAGCCAAACATATTGGCAATACTAGTGGGAGGAGAAACATTATAAGTGAAATGAAGCAATCTCCAAATATCACGTACAAAAGAGCAAGAAATGAACAAATGCTCAACAGTCTCATCCTGTTGGCAAAACGCGCACTTCTTACAACCATTCCAATTTCTTTTTGCTAAGTTATCTTTAGTAAGAATCACTCTTCTATTTAGAAACCACATGAAAATTTTAATCTTGAGGGGAACTTTTAATTTCCATAAGTGCTTACGAAGAAAAGGTGTGTGCCCATTCATACAATCGGCATACATTGATTTAACTGAGAACACTCCATTTGTCGTCAATCTCCATTTGAAAGTATCCTCGTCACTAGAAAGTGTGACCGACATTAACCTCTGAACCAAATGAAGCCATGCATCCCACAGCCCACCAGTCAAGGTTCTTCTAAACTCGACATTAACAGGCGGTGCCTCGGAAAGCACCTCCGCAACCAAAGCATTCTTGTTGCGGGCAATATTGAAAAGAGAAGGATATTGGACCGACAAAGGCCTATCCCCCAGCCAAGAATCAACCCAAAACCGAGTACCATGTCCATTGCCAATATGAAAATGGCCTTTTGAAAAAAATTCTTGCTTCACCGCAATAATACCCCTCCAAAAGGGTGAATCTTGTGGTTTCGGAGTAACTTGAGCTAACGTTTTACCACAAAGGTATTTGTTACATAATAATTCTTGCCAAACACCTTGTTCATTCAATATTTTGAACAACCATTTGCTCAATAGACATTTGTTTTTTATATCAAGAAGCTCAATGCCCAGACCACCTTGGTCTTTAGGTCGACAAATAATGTTCCACTTAGCTAGATGATATTTTCTTTTATGTTGGTCAGATTGCCAAAAGAACCGTCTACGGAAAAAATCTAGTCTTTTGCGAACCCCCACTGGAATTTCGAAAAAAGACAAAAGAAACATGGGTAAGCTTGAGAGAACAGAATTGATCAAAACCAATCTATCTCCATAAGAGAGAAGCTTGCCGGCCCAAGAAGACAATTTCTTCTCAAACCGATCCTCAATCATCTTCCATTCTTTATTTAGAAGCTTCCTATAGTGAATGGGGATACCTAGGTATTTAAACGGTAACACCCCTACCTCACATCCAAAAATTTGGCGATACTCATCTTGCGCCTCTACAGCTTTGCCAAAGCAAAAAATCTCACTTTTATGAAAATTAATCTTGAGTCCAGACAGTTGTTCAAAAATAGAGAGAATAAGTTTCATATTAATTGCTTTCTCCACGTCATGTTCAAGGAAAAGAATCGTATCATCGGCATATTGGAGAATAGATACCCCTCCGTCAACTAGATGTGGTATTAAACTACCAACCTGCCCATCCTCTTGAGCACGTGCAATAAGAACGGCTAACATGTCAGCCACAATGTTGAAGAGTACTGGAGAGAGCGGATCTCCTTGTCTCAATCCCTTCAAAGTTTGGAAATAATGACCAATATCATCATTCACCCGAATCCCAACGCTACCACCTTGCACAAATCTCGCCACCCACTCACACCATTTAGGATCAAAACCTTTCATACGAAGTGTTTGTTGCAGAAAAGACCACTTCACTTTGTCGTATGCTTTTTCAAAGTCAATCTTGAAAAGCACACCATCCATTTTCTTCCTATGTAACTCATGAATGGTCTCATGTAGGATAACCACTCCTTCAAGAATATTCCTACCCGGAATAAAAGCCGATTGAGTAGGGCGAATTACTTTTTGGGATATGACCGCAATACGGTTCGTCCCAACTTTAGTGAAAATCTTAAAACTCACATTTAAGAGACAAATGGGTCTAAATTGTTCAATTCTACTCGCATCTTCTTTTTTGGGTAGCAAAGTAATAATCCCATAGTTTAATCTAAACAAAGGAAGATCACCCGTTTGAAGCTGGTCAAACATTGCCATCAAATCAAATTTGATAATATCCCAAAACTTTTGATAAAACTCAGCCGGGAACCCATCTGGTCCGGGAGCTTTATTATGCTCCATCTGCGAAATAGCTTCGAACACCTCTTTCTCAGTGAAAGGAGATGTTAAAATGCCATTCTCCTCCTGAGAAATCTGAGGAAGATCATGGGTAACAGACTCATGTAGAGAAAAATTATTCGGTTCCGGCGCTCCGAACAATTTCTTGTAAAATTCAGTTATAAAATCTTTCAAATTGTTCTGACCCACTATAGTTCCCTCATCTTGCTCTAATTGAAAAATTCGTTTCTTTCTATGTTTTCCATTAGCAATCAAATGAAAATATTTAGTGTTGTTTCCACCTTCTTGAACATGTTTAACCTTAGCTCGTTGAGCCCATTTGGCCTCCTTGTCACGACGTAATCTGGCAATATAATCATCGACATCTTTTTTTGCTGCTCTTTCCTCTACAGATAGAGGAAATGTTTCAGCTTTAATATCCAATTCCTCTATCAACAGAAGAAGCTTTTGTTTTTGTTTCTTATATTCTCCACTTAAATTTTTTGCCCATCCTCTCAAAAATTGTCTCAAACGTCTAATTTTGTTCTGCCAAATCTCCACAGGTGAATTTCCATCAACATATGAAGACCATTCCCTGGCAATAAGGTCACGAAACCCCTCTTGCCGTAACCAGGACAGCTCGAAGGAAAAATTAGATTTATTACCAAGATGCGCTTGTGTACCTGAATCAATAAGTAAAGGAGTATGATCTGACCCCACTCGAGTCAAAGCATGCACCGTCACCAAGGGGTATTTTTGTTCCCACTCTACACTAGCTAGAAATCGATCCAACTTTTCAAAAGTAGGATTTTCACGCCTACTGACCCAGGTATATTGCCTACCCGAGAGGTCAATCTCTCTCAGACTTAAGCTTTCAATAATCGCATTAAAAATAAAAGGCCATCTGGCGTTAAAGTTATCATTATTTTTCTCCTCTTGCCTTCTAATTATATTGAAATCTCCCCCCACCAACATGGGCAGCGTTTCGTTTCACAAATACGCACCAATTCTGCCAAGAAATCCGGCTTAAACTCATCTTGAGCAGCCCCATAGGCCACAACAAAAGACCACATAAAACCATCTTGCTTATTTTTAAGTTGGAATTTAACACAAAAATCCCCCGTGACTACGTTTTGAACTACAATATCATTACTATTAAACCCCACAAGAATGCCACCAGAGCGGCCACGAGGAGGAAGACAATACCACATAAACTCGAAACCTCCTGCTAAATGCTTTAAAAAAGGCATTGAGAAATTGGATCTTCCCATTTCTATAATAGCAACAAAACCGAGAGCATGCTCCTTAATAGACTCCTGAACCGCAAGATGCTTAGCCGAGTCCCCAAACCCATCACTATTCCATATCATTCCTTTCATCGCTTATTACTTTTAAGTTTTCGATTCTAGCACTACGACGTTAACAGCTAGGCCAGAGCCTACCCTATTTCCCCTTCTACGTGGCTTGACAACTAGTTCGGAGATTGGATCCATCTGGTCTATCGAGGGTTCATCTTCCTCATTTCTGAGATCCTCACAAAGATTAGAAGCTTTCTTGATAACTAAACTTTGCACGTCCCCTCCGTCCTCATTAGACAAAGATTTTTGCAAAAAGGTGATAGCTCTAGACTCTTCTACTTGTTTTAAACCAATAACAGAGCGCTCAATTTGATCAGGAGATGCCCCCAACGAAACCCCAAGCCTAGTAGCTCTATCAACAATTTCATTATTTGGTAAAGATAAAAAGGAAAGCTTGCGGTTAACAGTTTTACCTGAAGCCAAAGCATCATCACGCCGCTTCGCCAAGGTAGTCGCCCTCTCCATCTGAGTAGAGTCTGCATTGGCTTGAGATTTTATACGCGGGCTTGAACGAATGCCCAACATCTTCGGGTCCTTGATGCCACCATACGCGACAATCTCATCAACCGAAGGTGTGACTTGCAATCCCGAGCTGGAACGTGGCGAAGAAAAAACAGTCCTCTCCATCCTTTGTCCAGCCGAAGGAGCCGCAAAGGATGCATCCTTAACCACCATCCCAGCAACTTCATCCTGCAGTCTCGGAGATAAAGCAGCTGCAGCAACAACCATCGTCGTGCTACAGGTTTGAGCTGAAGCCAAGGGTGTTACGTCCCCAACAGGAGCAGCAGGAGGTGTACTAATAGAGCCAGCCTTGGTCAGAGCACCATGCTTATCCCCATCAGTAAACACACAATTTGTGACCACCTGGTTTTCAGCCTCAACACCATTGTTTTGAAAATCAAAGTTCAACGCATCACCAATAGCAGCTTCATTAAAAAGCTCCTGCAAAGAAGACCCAACATAATCATTACAACCTAATTCAATATTAGGAGGAATGCAACACGAGGAACTATTACCAGATGGATTCAAATCTCCACAAGCAAATACCTTTTGGACCGAAACATTTGAACTATCACCACTTGAACTAGAACCAGAATTAAGAGCAGCACGCTCTGCCCCCGAAAAACTTTTAGCCGCCAAGCTGGAATTGGTAGCAACACCACCTAGTTCAGCCGGATCGACAAGATCACCATTTAAGAATCTATGAGCCAATTGTATTGATTTCTTGACCGAAGCCGAGTACACTACCCAGATTTTTTTTGGTTTGAACTAAAATTGTTTGCAGCAGGTGCAACATCACCTGAAGCATTCACCGAACCAGAATTAGCCGGCTGAGTTTCAGGTATCGGAATGGCCGACACATCCATGTCTGTATTCAGGTCATCCTCCTCTTTGCCACCATCATGATCATCATCATTTTTATCATTCACATTCGCCATATGCACATCTTCCTGGATGTTTTCCTGTTCTCTCTGAAAGGTTAACACATAGAACCCATCTTTGATGAAACTGGTAACTCTTTGGGGATTTTGGTGTGGTCAACACACCCAATAAAAATGCGCAAAACCCCATGTTCTCTTGTGTACCTCATGTCCACCTTGAAAGGTTTTCCAAACAAAGTTCCTAAGCTCCACATAGCAAGGAAATCCCCTTTATGGTGCCCTGGTATACCATGCATCCTAAGCCAAAACTTGGGCAACAAAAAGGATGGCTGGTCCTTAGTTAACCAGGAAACCGTTGTCAGCTCACAAGAAGTATCAGGGACCTTGAAAGCCCCAAAATTAATAAGTCTGTCCAGCTCAACCTTGGAGGGAAAAAGCACCTTGTAAACATTGTGCCCAACTTGCAATACATCCCATTGGAAACTGTCAGAAGGTACTAAATGTTGAAGTTGTCTCGCAATTTGAGGTATGGTCAAAAGACCCCCAGTAATGGACACCATCCCCATACGTGTGTTCTCAGTTTTGGGCCTATAAGACTCCGTACATGGCGCCTCATAGAAAGTGAGATCATCGTGTGCATGGCCATATACAATGATATGAGGCTTGACAGCCTTGAGCAGTGGACAATCCTCATCACTATGATCCCGCGACTCACAATTGTCACACAGTTGGACTTTACAATCAGCCAACACATGTCCAGAAAAGCCACAACGAAAACATTTAGTCGATTTCTTCCCTTTCTTCTCCAACTCCGAAGCAACTTGTTCTGCAGCCACCCTTGCGAAGTCTGCACTAGCCAGCCTTGCATTTCCAAGACCTGCACCGATCAGCTGTTGAGCAACAGGCATCAGCTTCTTAGCCGCAAGAGAAACTCCCTCCGAACTGTGATCTGCAGACATCGACTCCGAACGAGCATTCTAGATTGTGGCAGCTCTAGCACGCGAACTGCGATTATTAGCCAATCCTGTTAGGGCACCACGTCCCACTCCACTACAGCCATTAGCACCTCTTCCAGTAAACCTTCCTCGATACCCCTGGTACTGGTAACCAAACCGCCTCTCATTCTGATTGAAACCCGAACCAGCATTAAACTGAAAATTCTGATTTTCAAAGTTACCCCCCCTGCCAAGCACCATGGCCATTACCACCAGTACCTAGATTCTGAAAGTTCTGGTTACCGTAGTTGTCTCCTTGCCATCCACCACGAACATTGCCCCCTCCAACCTGGTGATTCTCCCCCTGCCAGGCGCCACGGCCATTACCATAACCTCCACCAAAATTCTGACCAGAACCATACCTCGGACCTGTTGATCCACTCGAGCTACCAACCTCAAAATTGTTAAAACCTCCATTGTTGTTGTAGTTTCCATCAAACCCAGGGCCCCGGCCAGAATTGGCACCACACCGACCATGGAAACCACCACCGCGATCGGCATAGCCCCGACCTCCTCCTCGATTTGCCATGTCAACGCTGACCCAAGGTGCCGGGAAGGAGGAATCCTTCCGCGGAAACCCTAACAGCCGCCGCCTTCTGGAACGAAACGAGAACACAATGCCCTCCAGCGAGGGTTTATCTACCCGCCGACGCTCACGATCCACTTGGCCTACGATCAAACCGATTGGGCCAGTCATAGTTGGTACGGGGCCAAAGCCCAAAAACTCTTGGGATCCGGAGTTCAAATTCAAATTTGAACCAACATGCACATCCGATCCACAATCAACGGTCCTCATCGCCGGCGATCTAGATGACAATTCATCAAAGATCGAAACCATGGCACGATGGCGACGCCGCCATACCTCAATCCAGCCTGAATGGTCCTCTATGTCTGAGCAATCTCGAGTCGTCGGAGAAAACACCGGCAGTTTCAAACGTCCCAACGAACGAGGAAACTCCGGCAAGGAACCATAATGTGAACGGACCGGCGAAACTGACCTGGATCGAGAGATTGCCGCAGCTAGACGCTGAAGTCCCTTCTTTTTTTCCTTCTTTTCCTTCTTCTTCTCCTTCAAATCCCGCGATGGCGACGGCGTTGGCGATCTACAGCAGTACCGAAGCGACCCGCAAGAAACAGGACTCTCCGCATCCTCCACTTCCAAACTATCCGAGGAAAGGACCCAAAAGCGCCCCGGCGTCCAGTCCACAGCCGGCGTGACCGGCGGGAGCCGGGACGGCGCGGCAGCGGCCGGCGGGGGCGCGGTGACGACCGCGCCGCCAGCAGAGTCGCCAGACATCTCCAGTCTTTAGTTACACGCCCTCAGAATATATGGTGAAGGTTGTTGGAGATGTGCGTGTGCCCCTACAAAGAGGAGATCGTTTGTTTTCTATAGCCAAAACGGAAAAGAATGTGGTTATGCTCGTAAATCTGCGACCTCTGGGCCGGGGCAGTGAGAAACGTGCGCAGTATCTTGAGAAAGTAACCGGGCCTAGCCCAGCCCAGTCCAAGTGCCTGCCTACATAGCGATCAAACCATCACCTATCACAATTAATTAGAAGTGCCTGCCTTCATAGAGTGTCTTTGCCGAGCTGCCTCAAAAGACACTAGGTAAAGCCACTGAAAATGGAACCCACGTGTCAGCTCTTAATGAATATTTGTGACACACCTCATAACGGAATTGATCCAGTCTGGGGAGAAGCCCAACTTACAAAAACAACCGTGCAGATAACCCCACTGCGCATGGTCATAGGCTCATAGCCCTTCTTCATATAAATCTTGAAAGCAAAATGTGAACATTTAGCTTGTTGCTTCCGGATAGTATGAAGGCATTCGTAAGTAATTAACCTGCTCGTAACAAAAGCACTCTGATGCTCATAGATAACCACTGGAGGCTACAGTTGGTGTTGCCCTATTTCTTTTCACCGAAGGAAGGTGAGGATATGGGCGGTGAAGTTAGTTTGATCTATATATGTGCCATCACTAAAATGACCGAACAGAGCATAAATTAGTATATTTTCCTTCCGAACAAGCTGATTCTCATAGTGAGAATGATATTTCTACAAGGATCAACTCAAACAGCATTGACAATGATGATGATGATGATAATAATAATTATTATTATGGGTAATAATCTTTTCTATTAAACCTAGATTCGTGGTGATTGCTAAGTGTTACACTTTCACCCCAACCCAATCCTCTCACACTTAGATCAGATCGCTAGATCATCAATAACCGTATCCTATTATCTCGTCCCTCCCGATTAACAAACCACACCTACCTCACCATCCAACCCTCCCCATTACCACTCTCATGCTTATCGAACGAAACAATAAGGCCAGAGAAACCCAGCTGTCAGACCGTCAAGTCCGACTCAGACATCTAAAATAAAAAGGATATTTAATCTCGTGTGTGTGTGTGATCGTGATAAAATCTTGTTTCTAGATACATCGAACTTTCATAGTGAGAGAAATAGAAAAGGTACTAGGACGTAACTAATTGAAGTGGAAGAAAGGAAGCATGCATTTTGTTTTCAATTTCTGATGACGGTACTTTTGATTTAAGTATATTTAAGGAACATTTCAGCGTAATATGATGTACTCCCTCCGTTCCTTAATATCTTATATTAAGGGACAGAGGTAGTAGTTGGGAAATATTGTATGTATGTATACTGTTTGACACACATGTCCGCAAAAAAATAGTTCATTAGGCTGTAGCAAGGTATTCACCTACTCCCTCCGATCTATAAAAATTGTCGCTCAATTTATACTAAGTTAATATAAATTTTATACTAAGTGGGCGACAATCGGAGGGAGTAGTTATAATCAAATTACCGAAGAGAAGATCTGTGCTCATTCACATGGCTACCAAATCTAAACAAGCTAGTAGTTTTCCAACTCTGAGTCCTAACTAAGATGCTGCTGGCTGCATGCCATGCTGTGTCCATGTTTTAATCTGCCTGCACGCACGTACGCTCCCGATAGATCAGCCGACGAATGAAACGATAAGGAGGACGATTCCGATCACGACCAAGACGACCACCTGCATCCAACGAAAGCAACAGTGCCAATACCACGATCGAGTTAATCGATTCATCCACGGTTATCGAAGTAAATATTGACTGATCATGTAGGAGCAATTAACAGCATGCACACAGGTGGAAACGTACCAACAAGACGCACCAGTCGACGGCGTCCGGCCTCGACTTGACGACGATCAGCTCCCCGGCCGTGGTGGGCAGCACCGATGGTGGCTGCCTCGTCGTGGATGACGGGTAGTATGGTTGCGGGAGCGGAAACCCCGGCAACGCCGCTGGCTGCTGGCCTGTGGCCGTCGGCGTCGGCGTCGGCGTGGGAAGGAGAGACCGCGGCTGCTGCCTGGTGATCGTTGTCGTCGGGGGAAACTGCGACGGCGGAGGCTGCCCCATCGTCGACAACGGGTTGTACGGGTACAGGGCCGGCAACGCCGCTGGCTGCTGATCTTGACGATGGTGGTGGTGGTTGCCGTGATGATGATGATAGTCGTGGTGTCTGTGCGTCGTGGCCTGACTCGAGTGGTGGTGGTGGTGGCCGTGGGTCATCGCCGGAGACGCTGCCGGCGTCGAGTGGTGGTGGTGCTGGTGGCCGTGGGTCATCGCCGGAGACGCCGCGGGCATCGAGTGGTGGTGGTGGTCGTGCGTCATCGGAGGAGATTCTTTGATCGTCTGTCGGTCGCCGCTGCAGCTGACCTGGTTGTATGTTTCGGGCGCTGCTGGGAATTTATGTACGGCCGGTTGGCGCACGTCGAACGTATATGAGCACGTACGTGTCGGAGTCGGAAGTTGCGCAGAGTTTGAATCGGAAGTCATGTACCTGGAACGTTTTGTTGCTTCGGATCTGCGTGCCGGATCGATCTGGAAAAAAATTCACACTAGCACTAGGCAGTCAGAAAAGTCGTTTTGGAGCTCGTCCTCCATATAGCACTACGGGAGAGCACGACTTTGTCGTGTGCTCGGATCTTTGCCGTGTGCTAAATATCGGGTACACGGTAATATGTATCTTTACCGTGTGCCACATACGGTAAAGAATAACACACGGCTTCGTAACAAAAAAAAACACACGGCAAAGAAAGGTACACGGTAAAGACGGTAAAAAGCACACATGGTAAAGAACGACACACGGCAAAGAAAGTGGACGCGTAAACAGAAGTGCCGACGGAGCAGTCACGTCCGGTCTTTACCGTGTGTTTGCACAAGGCAAAGATTTCTTCTTTGCCGTGTGTTTGCACACGGTAAAGAAGATTTATCGTTTGCTAAAATTAAAAAAAGAAAAGAAAATTGGTCTTTGCCGTGTGTTTGTACACGGCAAAGACCAACTTTGATTTTTTTTTAGTTTATCTTTCTATAATAAAGATATAATCAATTTCCATGGCATTGTTTTTGATAATCTTTCCATATTTGGCATATAGGTGTATATTGGTATGCTAAACAATGTTACCGAACAAAGTCTTTTCAAATTATTTATATAAATATCATTTTTCATTTTCTAAGTGTCAAAAATGACTTTTTTTTGTGAAGCAAGTACTAAAAATAAGGTTCAAAATGGTTCCCAACAAATTATCACACAAAGTAGTACATAGTTTATGGATAATTTCAAAATGTTAGGATTTTTCTCGCTTTCTATCTAATTTCGCACATTTAAATGTCTTTATGCTGATTTTCCGAAAATAATTCAAATTTGTACTACAAGTGTGTGATAGTTTGCTCTGAAATTTTTACAAAAATAATTTTAGTGTACAAAAGTATTGATTATTGAACAGAAACATTGATAGTTTTGAAAAATTCTACCCCTTTCAATGAATAGCCATGCTCGCCATTTGGAACTTTTTTTGAAAAAACTCAAAGAAAATGAAAAAATACTCAAAAAAATAAATCCTTCGGCATGGAGACCTCTTATGTGTACTAGTTGCTAGGGAAAATGATAAACTTGATTTTTGATAAACTTTTCACAAAAATTATTTACACAAAGGTCTATCATCTATAAACATGTATAGGTTTCAAGTCAAACCACCAAGACATGACAATTCCCATGGCATAGTTTGTGATAATATTTCCATATTTGGCACATAGGTGTATATAGGTATGCTAAACAATGTTACCGAACAAAGTTTTTTCAAATTATTTATATAAATATCATTTTTCATTTTCTAAGTGTCAAAAATGACTTTTTTTGTGAAGCAAGTACTAAAAATAAGATGCAAAATGGATCCAAACAAATTATCACACAAAGTAGTACATAGTTTATGGATAATTCCAAAATGTTAGGATTTTTCTCGCTTTCTTTCTAATTTCGCACATTTAAATGTCTTTATGCCGATTTTCCGAAAGTAATTCAAATTTGTATAACAAGTGTGTGATAGTTTGCTCTGAAATTTTTACAAAAATCATTTTACTGTATAAAAGTATTGATTATTTCACAGAAACATCGATAGTTTTAAAAAATTCTACGCCTTTCAACGAATAGCCATGCTCGCCATTTGGAACTTTTTTTGAAAAACTCAAAGAAAATGAAAAAATAATCAAAAAAATAAATCCTTCGGCATGGAGACCTCTTATATGAACTAGTTGCTAGGGAAAATGATAATCTTGTTTTTTGACAAACTTTTCACAAAAATCCTTCACACAAAGGTCTATCATCTATAAACATGTATAGGTTTCAAGTCAAACCATCAAGACATGACAATTCCCATGGCATAGTTTGTGATAATATTTCCATATTTGTCACATAGGTGTATATTGGTTTGCTAAACAATGTTACCGAACAAAGTTTTTTCAAATTATTTATATAAATATCATTTTTCATTTTCTAAGTATCAAAAATGACTTTTTTTGTGAAGCAAGTACTAAAAATAAGGTGCAAAATGGTTCCCAACAAATTATCACACAAAGTAGTACATAGTTTATGGATAATTCCAAAATGTTAGGATTTTTCTCGCTTTCTATCTAATTTCGCACATTTAAATGTCTTTATGCCGATTTTCCGAAAATAATTCAAATTTGTATAACAAGTGTGTGATAGTTTGCTCTGAAATTTTTACAAAATCATATTAGTGTACAAAAGTATTGATTATTTCATAGAAACATCGATAGTTTTGAAAAATTCTACCCCTTTCAACGAATAGCCATGCTCGCCATTTGGAACTTTTTTGAAAAAACTCAAAGAAAATGAAAAAAATAATCAAAAGAATAAATCCTTTGGCATGGAGACCTCTTATGTGTACTAGTTGCTAGGGAAAATGATAAACTTGATTTTTGACAAAATTTTCACAAAACTCCTTCACACAAAGGTCTATCATCTATAAACATGTATAGGTTTCAAATCAAACCACCAAGACATGACAATTCCCATGGCATAGTCTGTGATAATCTTTCCACATTTGGCACATAGGTGTATATTGGTATGCTAAACAATATTACCGAACAAAGTTTTTTCAAATTATTTATATAAATATCATTTTTCATTTTCTAAGTGTCAAAAATGACTTTTTTGTGAAGCAAGTACTAAAATAAGGTGCAAAATGTTTCCCAACAAATTATCACACAAAGTAGTACATAGTTTATGGATAATTCCAAAATATTAGGATTTTTCTCGCTTTCTATCTATTTTTGCACATTTAAATGTCTTTATGCCGATTTTTCGAAAGTAATTCAAATTTGTACTACAAGTGTGTGATAGTTTGCTCTGAAATTTTTACAAAAATCATTTTAGTGTACAAAAGTATTGATTATTTCACAGAAACATGGATAGTTTTGAAAAATTCTACCCCTTTCAACGAATAGCCATGCTCGCCATTTGGAACTTTTTTTGAAAAAACTCAAAGAGAAATGAAAAAAAATACTTAAATAAATAAATCCTTTGTCATGGAGACCTCTTATGTGTACTAGTTGCTAGGGAAAATGATAAACTTGATTTTTGACAAACTTTTCACAAAAATCCTTCACACAAAGGTCTATCATCTATAAACACTAGTAAACGTGCACGTGTAATACACGTGTAATAACAGTGAATGCAATATTAATAACTCACAAAATATCAATGATTTTAATTATTAAAGTGAATAAACAAACATAACAGAATCCACATGTCAACAATACTAATTAATCAATCGAAATAACACAAACTTGTATCCATTAATTATTAAAAGAAAATGACAACCAGAGAAAATAAAACTTTGTTCCACACATATGATGACTTAATAGAAAACTTCAGTGCTATAAATGTAGATCGACCACTCTACTTTCTATTTATTGGAGTATTATTTTCGACTTGCGTAACAGTGCAATGCACGTATTATACATAATTTTTAATATAGATATTAATAAATATTTCTTATTCCAATTCATTTTCATGTTGAAGAGTGTAAATTCTTTACCCATTCATAAAAGCTGGTTATTAGATAAATAGGACATATATGTGAACCCTCTTAGTAATACTAAGTGCAAGCAGATAATGAAGGGGATTACGGCATGCAAATTCATTTCCCATTTTCCAAGTTATTTCAAGCAGACCGAGCATCTGTAAGCCAAATATTTCATCTACTAAGTGTGCTACAATATCACCGATCTTGCCTCAAATTTATTGAAAACAATGCATCAGTCTTTCTCAAAGCTGACATATAAATATAGCTACGAAACTTCGTCTTGGATCCAGTATGTGGACTCTGCTCGAGATGACCAACACTAAGACATGCATAATTCTCAACAGAATAAGATGCAGCAGTGATAAGAAAATAATCAACCAGGTACTTATAACAGAAAAATATTGGTAGATGATCAAAATCACAAATGAATATATTAAGGATAGTAGTTTGTTTAGTTCATATATTAACCGCAAAAGACTCTAATATTAACAACCAATTACCACAAATATGCGGACTCTATATATCAACCCAGCAAGTATATAAATGGGAAGTAATATACCATTGATGATTTGGTACCAAAACCATGATTTACTGACTGTCCCTGATTGATTTCCCCAACATCTCCTGCGAAACATATGCACCTACATTGCAGATAATTAGGCTCTACAAAAAGAAACATGCCAATGCATCTTACAACCACATGAACACTATGAAAATTACAAAAGCTCAGTTGATCCTTTAAAATAATAGTAATCAAGCACGTGCACATGCACATTTCATCAATGACCGAATTATGTGTATATATAACAATATGTATTCAGATAATATGAGATAGTCCCTAAGTTTAGGTCAACCTTCACATGCTGCGAAGGATTATTTTCCAGATCGGTCTCCTCCATTGTTTTCATTTATTGCAAGAGAACATGGATACAATCATGTTCCATTTTACTTCATATAATACAGATCCAGTATTCATAAGAGATACAAATCATGCAGCAATACAACAAGCCATTAGTAATTTTGTAATTGTAGGCTCTACAATAGCCCCACCAGGAAGCTCTTCTCCGTAGCGCCTCGCCACGAAGTGCAACAGCGATAGCAATGTGGCAACTGTACCTACGTGAAACCTATTGCCTAGGAGAATATCCTTGGCGCCTGCTGCCAGGGGGCAACTGGGGAACACCCAAGTTGGCGGTGGCACTGACCCCGAACGACGAATTTCGTCACTTTGCCGGATGCACTGTGAATATGCTGTCAAGGTTTAAATAATTGAGATAATTGTAACATAGGTAATCAATACAAAATATGAATCAAGAGGCCCCTGGCATGATGAAACACAACAGCTAACTCGTTAACAACAATTAAATCAGAGCACTTGCATGTGCGCATGCTTTTCCACATTTTGTGGGAAGACAAAGATAGAAGAAAAATATGGAAAAATAAGGCAATTATGAGCTGTCCAGTGTAGCCCCCAAATGGAAAATAAGGGGGTACTTACTTCACTCACATATCTAAGGAATCTCCTCTCTAAGATATGAGATGACCCACGAGACAAACCTTGGTCAATTCCACCTATGTAACCCCCCTGAGCTACTGCTTTGATATCTGCTAACTTCTGAATATCCAGCATAGCCTCCTTTGTGATAGGTGGACTAAGAGTGGATCGTTGGGAGGCGCTTTATGGCTGCATAAGATTAATGTCAATAAAAACTATAAATTGAAGGAGTAAGCATTACTGGACAAAGTTACTGATAATCCATCCATGTAACTGCCGGATGGTGAATTTTTAATATGCGAAAAGGGCAGCAAAAGGCAGAAACTATGGTGTGCTCAGTTTCACCAAAAGGAATGGTATCAAATAAAGTAGATACTCAGGAAATAGTCTTCATAAAGACTTCATTTCTTTTGTAAGAAAAAACAACTAATTGAAACCAACTTCTGTGTACATTGCTATACATAAATAAATCAAATTCATGTTGTGCATAACCTAATTTAACTTCCTATCTCAAAACGCAGGAGCTCTACATTCCAACATACATTAAAAAAAGAGACATCCAAGTTTAATGGATGCTCCCTAAAGTAGGCTCGTTATTAGCACATGAAATTGCTCTGTTATTATAACACCATTAATGAGTTGCAGGTACAGAGATGGTATACAATAATATATTCGATGTTAGAACTACGAAAATGGAATGCGAAATTGCTCTGTTATTATAACACCATTAATGAGTTGCAGGTACAGAGATGGTATACAATAATATATTCGATGTTAGAACTATGAAAATGGAATGAGCTTGTAGGTACAGAATGTCCCTTGTTGTACAGATTCCAATGATATGTAAAATGCGATCAGAGTTTACAAAACTAGATGATACCCCGCACGTTGCAGCGGGGCACGTAGATATCATAAGCCGAGATATAGAGAAGAACATAGTCAAAAGAAAAAAATGTATGTGCATTATGAAATTGAAGTAATATTTTGAGGCAAAGCTGAACTAAAATTTCATCAAATGATGCACCAATTTACAGTGTACTATTTATAGAAATAATCAGATGCACCTTGTAGTTACATAACCCATCGGTAGTTTCAACAAATGCTGGTACCAAAAATGATGCCAGATATGTGCCGTGCATCTTCTCTAGAGCAAATATATTTCACAAATTGTGCAACCATTTTTTGTCCGAGTGAGAAGAAAAGATAAAAATTACATTATGCAATATAAATTGAACAGAAGCTAGAGAATAGCATCAAGGTTCTGGTATTATTGTCAGTAAATCATGTCGACATATTCACACCTATAGTTTACATAAGCTAAATAATTGATTTGACCTTCAAAAAGTACAATCGGTAGGTAGTACCTGCACGGCTGCACAGAGTTGAGAACAATGCAGATATGAAGAACCTCCAATTCGCCTACGGGCTAGCTTAATTATGAATTTAGTCAACAAAGTAACCAATCAGCACAAATCACTGGACACAATCAGATGCTAAAAAGCACTCTCCCCTACTTATGTAGTTGCTCTTGCGACTGTAACCTGTAAGAAGAAAAAAAAAGTGCTTGGAGCACCAAAGGTAAATTATTTTGGAGAAAAACTAATAGATCTGAAGGACACAACAAAGTTAGCCATGTAAATTTGATTGGACTTAATCCAGTGAGAATCGTGATTTTCAACCAAAAAAGAAGGAACAGGAGAATGTAAAGTGGCGGTAGTTGGAGACCTGGACAACCTGTGAATGAGAAACCATTGGCGACAGTATATGCGAATCAGATCGTACCATACGTAGACTTGTAGAGAAGAGACTTGATGACCCTCTGACCTCGGTGATCTACTGCCGCCATGCGTACGTGCTGCGGTCATCGTTGCTGCTGCCGCCGTAGTGGTTATCTCCCCTATGTCCTGCTGTAGGCCTGCTCCTACTAAACCTGTAGCAAATGGGAGTGCTCTGCCGTGGGCATCATAGCAGCTGCTAGCCACGAGCGGTGCGCAGGTGGATTCATGAACCAAACGAAACGAACGGTTTGGTGAGTTAGTGGGAAGGTGAGGAGACGATGGTGGCGGGGGAAGGGAAGCGAGTGTAGTCGTATCGAAGCAGAGAGGCCGGCTCGATTTTTTTGCTTCTACAAAATCCAGCTAGACAGATTGCATGGGTGACGTGGCGAATAGTGGGACTTGATGATGTGGCATAGCTGCATGTTGAGAGAAATCATGTAGTGGGGGTTTCCTATTTAGATATAGAAGATGAGCAACATCTCACAGACTTTGTTGTTGATAGCAAGGGTATGCTCAGAGAGCCATATGAAACTTGGTAGCATAAATCGTGACTTTTTTAAGCAACGTAAAATTTATGGAACCGGAAAGTGTGGAATGTATTGACTCATTTCGTCAAACACATGCCTGTGGACTGCAGAGGTTCACGCGGTTGTTGACGGGATGCACGTTCTACTCACTGGTATCTTCTTGACCTGAAACTCAATGGTTTGATCACACAGAATAATGAATCACAAACGAATTCATACACCACACGTGAAGAAAAGCACTATCTCGGCATCGCACGCACCTTCTTGAGCAGTGAAGGAGCTCTGATCCTCTAGCAGGTGGCCGAATGACAGCGTTGCTGCGACGGTGTGTGCCGCTCGGGCGTGGTATGTGATCGGCCTCTGCGATAGCGGTTGGCTCTACGGCCTTGGCTCCCATTGCATGAAGTTGTAGAAAGCATATGCAATTGCTGAATAAGATCTGGACGCACACCTGGACTACACCAAGACCATATCTACAGTTACACACAAAAAGGATTCAGGCCATTACAGTTTTACACCATGTTGACATGAAGTCAACTTGGGAGTTAATTGTAATGTAACAACCCAATACCAATGAAACCCGATAAGCTAAGCTTTTTCCCCTCATATTAGAAGCAAACTATTTGATATGCTTGTGCAGGGAGGAGGATGAACTTCTTATACATGGGCTTGGCCTCAGAGAAACTGAAGCCTACAAAGAGTCAGTACCATCATCTAGACTTGTCAGACTGTTAACAAACATGGCTATTTCTAATCCTGACATTGGTTAATTCAAATATCCAACTATAGAAGAACATGAAGTGGAGGCACTCGGAGGATTTACCTGCCAGGCGGGAGAAGTAGTTGGCCGCTGCAGGTTGGAGATAAAGACCCCGAGGGGCAATGCTGCCCCGTTTTTGGTGACAGAGCGGCGGCGCGAGTGCAGCGCGGCGATGGCCGTCTGGTGACGGGCGGCAGCGGTGGCGCGAGGGCATCGCGGCAACGGCCGAGCTGGTGACAGGTGGCGGAGGTTGCGCGAGGGCGTCGCGGCGACGGCTGAGCTGGTGACGAGCGGCGGCGACAGCGCGCTGGCGACGGAGGCGGCGGGAAGGCAGCGTGGCGCTAATGGGCTCCAATCGAGGGTCTCCGTCATCCGCTGTGCAGGGCACCGATCCGACGTTCCAGCGTGCGGCGCGGCCTCGCTTAACGACGTGCAGGACGCGACCGTCCCGTGCAGGCTGCAGCGGAGGGAGGGCGTCGGCGCAGGGCGGGGGCTTTGAGGTGGTACTCCCACGTCCTCCACGATGGGAGGTTGTCGCGCATGGAGCCGTCGGCGGGCAGGGTTGGGCGGGGGGAGTCCAGTGCGCAGTCGCGCCGGCGGGCGAAGGCGATGGGCAAGGTGGGGATGTCCAGTGCACTGTAGCGGAGGGGTTGTGCGGGCGTCGTCCAGGTCGGCCACGGCTGTTCGGAGGCGGCGGCGAATCAAACAGCGTCGTGCAAGTGCAGCAGTTGGCAGGGAGGCCACTGCAGTTCGGCGGCGGCGAGGCCGTCCCTTCACGGCGTGGGGGGGGGGGGGGGGGCGGAGAGCCGATTGCCGTGCAGGCGGAGGCTATGCGATGCCGTGGAGGCGACGTTGAGGACAAAATCCTCCCATGCAGTTCTGCGATGTGGGGATGTGGTGGTGCAGTTTCGCGATGGGCGTGGTCTGGAACTCTGGATCGTGCGGTACTGCCGGCAGTGGGCGGCGGGCGCTGTCTTTTTTTGTTTTTTTTTTCGGGTGTGGGCATGAATATGATGAGCACCTCATCATTGGGAGGCCCTGAATCGTTGGATCTGTCTTTGAACGGCTCAGATCGTCTGGATCATACCCCCTCTCTCTCTTTTTATATTAGTAGAGATGTATAGGTTTCAAGTCAAACCATCAAGACATGACAATTCCCGTTGCATAGTTTGTGATAATGTGCCCATATTTAGCACATAGGTGTATCTTGGTATGGGAAACAGTGTTACCCAACTGAAGTTTTCTAAAATTATTTTTATAAATATCATTTTGCATTTTCTAAGTGCCAAAATTGACATTTTTTGTGAAACAAGTACCAAAAATATGGTGCAAAATGGCACGCATACAATTTTCACACAAAGTAGTCCATATTTGACGGATAATACACAAACATTAGGAATTTTCTCCCTTTCTACCTAATTTTGCACATTTAAATTACTTTATGCCGATTTTCGAAATTAATTCAAATTTGAACTATAAGTGTGTGATAGTTTGCTCTAAATATTTTGTAAAATCATTTTAAGGTACAAAAGTAGTGGTTATATCACAGAATCGTTGATAGTTTTGAAAATTCAACACCTTTCAACGAATAGCATGCTCGACATTGGACCGTTTTTCTTAAAACTCAAAGAAAATGAATAAAGCTCAAAAAAAATCCTTTGGCATGAAGTCCTTTCATGTGTACTAGTTATTAGGAAAAATAATAAACTTGATTTTTGTAAAACATTACAAAACATTACTTCATGAAAAGGTCTATCATCTATAAACCATATATTTTCAAGTCAAACGACCAACATATGACCATCATTCCCGTTTGCATAGTT